>JABUQX010060707.1:0-5000 GCA_015478945.1 Trachelipus rathkii
AAGTTTAAAACAAAATAAAGGACGCTTATATATTATATAGTGATTATAGCATCTGAGGATAAAAACAGAACGATGTGTAGGAAAATATAATAAATGAGTTAACACGATAATAAGTACTACACAAATAAAACCTATGCATTTCATGGAAGAAGAAACCTGAACAAATGAGTAAATCAGTTATATATAAACAAAAAGCTGCAAAGCTTCAGGGAAGTTCATAAATTATAACAAACTTATCGTAATAAGTTTAAGACTCATGAACCAATAGTAATGAAGATCATTTTAATTGAAGGTAACCGTATGAAATAATTAATGAATTGACTTTAGAAGCAAAAGAGATATAATATATTGAATTGGGATACCTCATAAACACATATAAGAGTTCTTAGGATGAAAACAATCTGGAATTACGCATGGCAATGTTTTGGAAGTGTATCATGGTTAAACAACGTCCAACGAGGAATAAACGAAAATTATGGTATAAAGAGTAATTCTAATTTACTCATATGAGTACACACATATTTAATAATATAGATATTATTTACTTAAATAATAATAGATTAATATAGTGAGTGAATAGGTTAATATAATTAAGGTTAGGATTAAAATATAAATATATAATAATATAATATAATAATTATAATAATAATAATAAAAATAATATTAATATATATAAAATTATATAAAATTATACAGATAATTATAGTAATAATAATAATATTATATATAATATAATATATATATTATTATATAATATATAATATATATAATATATATTAATATAATTAATCATTATATATATATTAATATATATATATATAATATATATTATATATATAAATATATATATATATATTAATATAATTAATTATAATATATATATATATATATATATAATATTATATTTTTTTATATAGAATATATATAATATATATATAATATATATTAATTAATATATTATATATTATATATATATAATTATATTAATATTATATTATATATAGTATATATATATTATATATATATAATATATATATATTATTATAGTATCATTATATATAATATATATATAATAATATTATAAATTATATATATATATATATTATATAATTATATATAAATAATTATTATATATAAATAATATAATATATATATATTAATATATTATATTATATTTATATATACTATATTATATTATATGATAATATATATATATATATATACTATATATATTATATATATATATATATATATTAATATTATATAATAATATAGGAGATATATATATATTAATATATCTATATATATATTTATATATATATATATATATAATATATATATATATATACATAATATATATATAATAATATATAATATATATATATATATATTATAATATAATAATAATAATATATATATATTATTAATATATATATTAATATATATTATATATTATATTAATTATATATATATATATATATTATTAATAATTCTATATTATATATAGTATATAAAAGTATACTATCAAAATTGGAGGGAACCGAAATGTTTAGTTACAATGAATAACAGGAAGAAAACATCTTAAAAATTCAATTTTGAGAAGCAAATCAGTATTCCTAAAATTTGAGTTAAGTATTAAATTTAAATCATAAGTAATAATATATCTAAGTTGAATATTAATGAATATTATACATTAGTACTTATAATACAAATATACATTATATTATATATTAATATAATTTATAAAAAATATTAATAGTTATATATAAAATAATAATTAATATATTATTTATTAATTTTTTTAATTTTAATAATTAATATTTTTATTTAGAGTATTATTGTTTTTTGTTTCTTTTATATTAAATATTACAATGACACTATTATAATAATTATATAAAAATATTATATTTATTAAAATTTCAAACTATTTTCTAAATTGAAAATATTTATTATGAACTAAACATCATTTATATAATTTATAATATTTATTTTATGTCTTTTATTATGTAATTATCTTTGTCATATACAACAAAATAATATAGTACAATACACTACATAGATATATTATTAATATGTAAGTATATTAATATTATATATAATATTATATATATATAATTAATAGATTATATATATATTATTATATATATATATTAAATAGTATATAATATATATATTTATATTATTAAATATTATATAATATATTATATTATATATATATAATATATTACTATTATATTATATATATTATATTATATATATAATAATTAGGGGATTACCGGTAATATATAATACATAGGATCTATACCGGGCTCCTCAGGGCTTCGGTTAGGCCGGTAAGTTCTATGCCTTTTAAAGATCTCCGCCGGGCTCTCACGGCTACTCACGTCGATAAGTAACAACTATAGCTACCGTCTTATCTTATCCGGCCGAAGACCTATCATTATATTTAAAAGTGATATAAGTTTTATGATAAAATAAAAATAGTGAGTTAATATATTCATATTAAAAAGTAATAATGTAAATTTATTATTATAAACGATAATTAATATAAATATATACCATTATGAAAGAATAGATCTACAATAATATATGATGTATAAAAAATTAATTATTAAATTTTTTATGTTTAGTGATATGTAATTATATTATATAAGCTCTAACTATATAATAATATTATATATAATATATATTAATATAATATAATATAATATTATAAAATATATGATGAGTATAGCCATATTATATATACTCACACTTTAATCTAAAATATTGACTTAATTCATTATTATATTGTGATAAACACCTAAAATGATTGATATTACCAAAATGAATACATTATCTAAACAAAAAAATACCCTCTCGTGGAAATCTAGCTTTAAAATTGCAATACAGAAATAGTAAATGAAAATAGGTAAAAGACTTATTATAACTACATGCCTAGTAAATCTTTCATGAGCCTAATGAGAGAACATAAAAAAATATATTTTTCAACTAAATATTTATAAATGCATATAACCTTAAGTAATGTTAAAATAATAAAATAATTTTAACACAAAGAATAAAATGTACGACCTCTCCTCAATTTAAAAATATTTTTTATTTGTGTAAAATTACTGATAGTCCCCCCCAAAGAAAAAAAGGGTTTGGTAGGGAGTTTCACAAAAGATTTACAGATAACGATTAAAAATTCAACGCACTCATGGAAGTTTTTGTGTTAAAGTAAATGTTAGCGATTTAATTTACACGATAAATTTTATTTCTATTTACAAAAATTGTAAGAACAGTTACACATATTAGTCAGTAGGTTTGTAGTATAATATATATTATATATATATATATATATATATATATAATATATAATATATATATATATATATATATAATATATTATATATATATATATATATATAATATATATATTATATATATATATATATAATTATATATATATATATATAATATATATTATATATATATATATATATATATATATCAGTTTATAGTGATTATATATATATATAGTATATATTATATATATATATATATATATAATTCCTTTACACTGGAAATATTATCAATCTACATATATGACTACTGTCACTACTATTTGACTATTACTGACTACCACCAATAATATAAAATAAATAATAATAAATATAATAATCATAATAATAAAATATAATAATAATAATAATAAAATATAATAATAATGAATAATAATAATAATAATAATTAATAATAATAATAATAATAATATAATTATAAGATAATAATAAAAAATAATAATAAAAATAATAATAATACTAATATAATAATAATAATAATAATAAGAAAGAATAATAATAATAATATATAATAATAATAATAATAATATAATAATAATAATAATAATAAATAAGAAATAATATATAATAATGTAGAATAAATGTAATAATAATCATAATAATAAATAATAATAATAATAATAATAATAATAATAATATAATAATAAAATAATAAATAATAAATAATAATAATAAATAATAAATAATATAAATAATAATAATAATAATATAATACTATTATTATTATATTATTATTTATTATTATTATTTTCAATATTTTTAAAATTATTAAAATCTTTCAAAGATTTTTTTTAAGGTAATAAAATTATGTTCAAAAATAAATATTTTAGAACTTTGGAAATAAAATTAAAAACTTTTATAAAATCAAAGGCTGATGTTGAATTCCTAATTAATAATAATAATAATAATAATAATAATAATAATAATAATAATAATAATAATAATAATAATAATAATAATAATAATAATAATAATAATAATAATAATAATAAATAATAATAATAATATTAATAAAATAATCGATATATAATAAAAATATAATGTTAATAATATTTTTTTTAGGTAAAATTTAGCATTTTTGTAAATTTATAAAAAACAAAACTTTGTAGCAGAATCTCTTCCCACTTTTAATTGCTCAAGGAAATTCAGCTATAATAAAAAATGTTAAACATAGCTAAACAATTAAAAATCTAAAAATAAAAAAAAAATACTTATTAAAAATGAGAAATAAAAATGACATGAGAACAAATATTTTAAATAACCATCATCTACCTAAAATAATAAATAATGAAATAGTAAAAAAATAACAATCATAATACTAATATTATTATAAATAATAATTGTAATAAATAATAATATATAATAGAATAATAATAATAAATAATATGAATAAATAAAAATCATAATAATTGAATAATATTGTTGAGAGTAATAAATAAAATAGAATAATAATAAATATAATAATAATAATAATAATTAATAATATATAATAATAATATAATCATAATAATAATACTAATAATAATAATAATAATGAATAATAATATAAAAATAAAAAATTAATAATATAATCATATTAATATTAATGATACTAATAAATAAATATCAATAATAATAAATAATATAATAATAAATAATAATAATAATAATAATAAT
>JABUQX010060707.1:22500-24421 GCA_015478945.1 Trachelipus rathkii
AATAACATGTCTACTCTATTAGTTTACAAGTATAGGTATTAAGTATCTTAAACTTAAGAGCCTTAAGTAACAACGTGTCTTTTAGATCTCACAAGAAAAAATACTTATCATCCTCTCCATCTAGTTTCATCATTGAGAGAATGTTCAACCAAGCTGGCAACATCTACAGAGTATGTTTAACAAAGATGCCAACATCTACAGAGTATGTTTAGCCAAGATGGCAACATCTTCAGAGTATGTTTCGCCAACCTGGCAACATTTACAGAATATGTTTAATCAAGATGCAACATCTTCAGAGATGTTTCACCAACCTGGCAACATTTACAGAATATGTTTAACCAAGCTAGAAACATCTACGGAGTATGTTCAACCAAGCTGGTAACATCTGCAGAGTATGTTTAACCAAGATGGCAACTATCTTCTTTAGTGAGTATGTTTCACCACCAACCCTGGAAACATTTACAGAATATGTTTAACCAAGATGGCAACATCTTCAGAGTATGTTTCACCAACCTGGCAACCATTTACAGAATATTGTTTAACCAAGCTATGAAGAACATCTACCGGAAGTTATGTTCAACCCAAAGCTGGGCAAACATCTACAGAGTATGTTTAACCAACTGACAACATCTACACAGTATGTTTAGCCAAGATGGCAACATCTTCAGTGTATGTTTAACTAAGTTGGCGACATTTACGGCTCGAAAACAAATAGAATTTCACCTGAAAAAAGCTGATATGTTTCTAATTTTTCACTATATAAAGAAGTCTGAAATATCTTTAGATATTTTTATTATTATTTCATGTCCCTTCCTTGAATAGGACGATGCCTGTAGTATTGACATTCTTATAATATATATATATTATATATATGATATATATATATATATATATATAATATAACTATATATATATAATATTCAGTAACAAATTTAGAAACTGCTAACAAACGCTCACAGTTCGTAAAAGGGTAAGAACAATTAAACTCCCCTTATTGGGTTTCGAACCCGCACCCTCGCAGTTAGTATGCCAAGCGTGTTACCATTAGACCAACGAGAGGCTAAAAGGAATTCCACCATTTTTCTCTGAAAGATTACTATCTTCCCAGAAGAATAAGGCAAGTCAATCTTGACAGTGACCTCTGGCAGATCTCCCCGCCCCCACTCGGGTCAAGGGTCACACAGGGTGCTACTCGGGGAGTAACGGTATCAGTAACAAATTTAGAACTGCTAACAAACGCTCACAGTTCGTAAAACTGTGAGCGTTTGTTAGCAGTTCTAAATTTGTTACTGATACCGTTACTCCCCGAGTAGCACCCTGTGTGACCCTTGACCCGAGTGGGGGCGGGGAGATCTGCCAGAGGTCACTGTCAAGATTGACTTGCCTTATTCTTCTGGGAAGATAGTAATCTTTCAGAGAAAAATGGTGGTTTTCCTTTTAGCCTCTCGTTGGTCTAGTGGTAACACGCTTGGCATACTAACTGCGAGGGTGCGGGTTCGAAACCCAATAAGGGGAGTTTAATTGTTCATTATGCTAGATTATAATATATTAATATATATATATATATATATATATATATATATATATACATATATAAGAAATAAATTCCTGCAATTGACAATTAACGATCAATATTCTTTTGTTATGTAAATTAAAAATATAAAATATTAAATCTAGTTGTCAACCAATATAATTGTCTAAATTTAAAATTTTGATTTAAGTTCTTTATTATTAATCTGATTCTTATGAAATTTTCGGTATACCTATAATTGGACGAGTTATATAAATCTTCAATAAATGTAATAGGTTTTTATACTTTCTTTAAAGAATGCCCAAATATATATTTTTTTACACATTTTCTGGTAGAGAATAGAAACTTCTTCTCAAAAAAGATAATTTTTCTAATTTTTTTTAATTAAAT
>JABUQX010060708.1:0-10000 GCA_015478945.1 Trachelipus rathkii
ATGCAACAGTAATTAAGATAGTAGGCTATATTTAATAATTTAAGTGGTGTGGTGAAATAAAGCAAATAGAGATATAAAGCTAATACTAAAGTAAAATGCCTATCTTGGGTCCTATATTCTAAAAATAAATATTCCTCGGCAAATGTTTTCGTTTTTTCTTTATAACCATATAAGTCATAGCATAAAGGATAGTAAAAAATTAGTAAATAAACATTATATAAGTCCTTTAAATTGTTCTTTAGGCATTTTCTTTTCTTTCTTTCCTTATATATTAATTATAATTTAAATAATGCATATCGTTATTATAATAATTATTGATTGACAAATAAATACATTACGTTATTTAGTTGTGCCTCCCCTCTAAATATTTAAATATATTTACTTTTTATATATAATATAAAGTACTTAAAGATATAGGGGGCTAAGAGATTAGGTATTTGGCTCTAAAATAAAAATTATGTTATATAAGATTCAGCAACAATGTGAAACTTGATTTTCCTGGTTTCGGAAAGGGTAAAAGAAAAAGCCTTTAATTGAAGGAAAGGAGGCCATCCCCTTTGGACACACAAAAGGAAAAGTGTTAAGGAAATTTATTTTTTTATTGATACATGATTTTTTCCCTGTTATAGAAATGTAAGATAGGTAAATGAACTTTATTTTACTACGTCTAAAGTGAGGTAGGAAAATCTAATTTAATCCATATGTATAATAAAAATACAATGGCTTCTATAAAAATAATTAATTTTTTTTATTTTACAAAAATCTAATTGATTATAACGGGTAAAGGCCTCTATAATAAAATTTCATCTTTCTTATAAAGTAAAGTACGGGCTCAATCAATTATTGACACTATCGTGATATATATAAAATCTACAAAATGTATAAATACAAATAATAATTAATCCCATGTGATGTGGGCATATACTATAATAGATATTAATAAAATATTTATTTATAGAAAAAAATAAGAAAGTCAATGTGCGCTATTCTACTTAATCATAGTAATTTAATTATAAAAACATATCAAAACCTCCTTTTCATTTATATTTTAATACGATAGTCAATAAACTTAAGGTCTTTACATATTTTAAAATTAAATATTTTATTTTATATATTATTATTGGAGTCATATAATATTAACAGAGAAAGATGGGACTCTCCACATATGAGTAAGGGTGATATTGTTTTTATGATAAGTAATTTTATGTGATAGACTTTCTCAAAAAATTTTGGAAGCAACAATTTTTTAAAAAAGATTCAATATGCATCTATTATTTACTTATGTTAAATAAAAAAATAATTATGTGGAAAATAATAATAGTTACATAGCTTATTGTTTTGGTAATTTGGTATAAATAATAAAAAAATAAAAATAATTGTTTTTATTTTCCCCTAGAAAATAACGTGGTATTAGTGGTAGGTTTTTCACTTAGCATCATTAAATACGAATAATAATATACTTATAAACACTTTAAATTATACATATTTTTGGTAAAACAAACAATAAGAAAATTAAATTATATTTTATTGAAAAAGAAGTCTAACGACCATAAGGGAAAAAAATTGTAAAATATGAAATAATACACAGTATAAAAAATAAGAAATTTGAAACTATTATTTACTAATTATTAATATTATTTTTTTTATTTCAACGCATTCGTAATCAACTAAGTTACCAGATTTCTACATATTGATTAAACGATGTAAATAATTTTTGGGCTAATTAGATGAGCAAAATTTTCAATTTTTATCCCCTTATTTTAATATATTATAATTGAATATATTAGTTTTAATAAATAATCTTAAAATGTTTTGATAAATAAATATATCGAAATAATAAAAACAGGTCAAATAGATAGAAGGGAGAAGATTAGTTTTTAAATAATAAATGCCACATTTGTACGTAACATAATACAGAGTTAAATATAAATGTATATAAATATAAACATAATTAAATAACTATCATCAATTTTGCATATAACATAGGGAAAAAGGTGTGAAATATATAACATTATGGCTTTTAATGTCGATGAAATTAATCATAATGACTAAGTGTCCTCAATATATTTTTTCATTTAAAATGTGCGGTTATTAAGCACATTTTAGGTGCATATAATTTAATAAATAAAAAAATTAAAAAAAAATATATAAATTATATTCTTATTTTCAATAAAATAACCTAATTTGATATAGCTATCAAACGAATTCGGAAAATGAAATAAATATAATATATCAAATTTTTATTGAATAACTTAACCGTTTATGAGTAATAATAATAATGTTTTCTTTATAAACAAATAGTGAAAAAAAATAAAAATTTTAAAAAAAAATTAAAATAAAGAAATAATAATTTTAAATTATTTTATATATTAATAATATATATAAAGGTTAAAAATTATAAACTGAAACAAAGAATGAGAAAGAAAAGAAAAAATCATCTGCAACAAGATTATAAAAAAATACCATCATTATCACTTTTTTATTCAAATAATGTTTCACTTTTATTCTTTTAAAAAACATATAACATTCATTTCTATTAAAATTAGTTGTATTTTCTTTTTTCATTATTTTTTTCTTTAAAGATTTTCTTAATCATAAAAAATTAACTACTGGCAATTAGTAAAGGTATATCCCTGCTAAAAACCGAAATGGCTCAAGTAAGTAGTCAGAGGTATAATGGGTATGTTTCGTAACTTTTAACGAAAAACTATAGAGAAGTGAATAAAGTAAAAAAAAAAAGCTAAAATTAGAAACTATATAAATATAAGAAATTCCAATCTCTCATCTAACTATATTAATCATAATCCACTCTACTGGGGAAAAGGGTTCTCTCGGAAAACCTCCTAACTACCGCTTCTTATATAAGTAAATTTTGGGTGTCTAGGCGTGGGGGTTTTCCCTCTGTACCCTTATATTACCTCCTATACGGTTGATGGTATGGAAATAAAGTCGGGAGCTATACCCCCTCTCCTCGTGTGGTTATTTCTAACTCACTAGTACTCGAGACCCGTAAATGCATCCTCCTAACTACAAAAAATTGGTCACTACCCCCGTGGTATAAATAATCCTTTTTAATATAACTACAAAATAATATGAAGTTATAAAATAAATAAAGGAAAAGCTTAAATATATATTCCATTATATTATATTTTGGATATAATAATAAATTAGAAATACTTTGCAAAGTTTAAAATTAAATTATAAATTGGCAATTAAAACAATATTATAAATAAATATAAAATATAAACAATTTTTTTATAAATTTACAAAAAAATATAAAATATAAATCTAATAAATTAAAAATAAATTTCTTTTAAATAATTATTATTATTTTTTTATAGATTTTATGTTACCGTGTTAATTAACAGTAAAATTTATTTTATTTTATATGTTAAGTAATCAAATTTATTTTTAAAAATCGTACAAGAAAAAATGAAAATAAAAATACTGTATAAAAAATAAATAAGTAAAATAAAACTAAACTAATAACAAAAAAAAATAAAAAAATAAACAATAAAACTTTTTGTAGCCTTATTAATTAAAATAAATTTCGTTTTTCGGGTTAGTGAGGGTGATGGGTAACAGGTAATTGAAGAAAACATTGTAAAAATGGTGGTAATATACAAAGAATTAAATTACGATATAATTAGAGCAAATTTAGTTATATGATAAAAGAAAAATCAAGGATATTGTTTTTACTAATCAAAAATTCCATATTTTTTTTTTTTAATAAAAAATAGTTTACATTAAGCTTTTCATTTTTTTTTCCCACGCTATAACGATAATTCCCAAAAATACTCTATGAGAAAATAAAATTCGATATATTATTATTATTTGAAACCTTAAAAACAACTATAATATAAATAATATTAATACAAAATTAGTATTAAATATAAATATTTTCACTTAAACTTTGGTTTTTTTTTATTGTTGGTAAATAGTAAAATTTAAAAATTATTAATTAATTTATTAATACTGTAATATATGCATATATAATATATCATATATAATAGCCCCTGTCCATAAAAATGTTTTTTGGGTATTTCCCCTTCCTAATATATTTTATATTTAATAAAAATAATAATTATAAATGTTTTTAGTTACGAGATAGTTCTCTGCAGCTTTTAATAAGAGAAACAAATCATAAAGGTTCTTTAAGCGTCTAATAGTGGGCGATAAATCCTAAAAATAAATGGCTTATATATATGATCTTTACCTCTCAGATACTGGACTCTAATAATCTTATAGGCCTCAAAATACGGTATATATATGTATATATATAGTATATATATATAACTATATCCCTGGACCCCCTCCCCCCTCACTTTCCCGCCATAATAATATCCTTTTTTTTTCTATATAATTATTGTTTTGGCGTAGTTATTTTGTGATACTACCACCCGTTATTTCCTATACTTGGGTCAACAAAAATAATTAATAAACTGTATGAGGTGGAAATTTACTGGTAATAAGGTTGTTATGAAATAACATAAATAAAATATATAATATAATATTTACATTATTTCTTAAAAAGTTATTAAAGGGTACCCTTTTATATCCCAAAAACTAAATCCGCTTAAAAAAATAATTAATTTTGTTAATTTATTGGTGCTCAATGGGGTGGCATATTCGATATATAAACTTATTTTTTTTTATTAATAATGAAAAGTAAATATAATAGAAAATAAAAAAGGTAATTATTCGCGCTGCACTTTAACTCGTAATGTTACGATAGCTCTACTATATGATTTTATAATAATTTAGCCTCACCTATATAATATAATAAAATGGTAATTTTTTATCTCTTCTCAATTTTTTCAAATGTCACTCAGACTCAAAATACCTATACAAACTTAACCCTTCTTATAATTATCTTACTTTACTCACTTATTTTGATTTTAATTATAACTTATAATACTTTTTTATATTATACCTAATTATTTATACTAGCTTCGTCCATAATTTCTAACAGTTTTTTATTTATTCCCCCCCCAACAAAATATTAATACTTATAATATATCCATAAATTAATAGTTTTTTTATTTTTGGGGTGAATATATAAATAGTGAATAATTACCAGCTTTATTATATTTATCTCACTCACACTAATCAATTAATATGACTCAGTTAATTTCCTACTTTCGTACTACGACAAGGTTCAGATTTCTTCGAGGCTTCTTATATGCACAGTTCAAATACGAAACTAAGATAGTACAAACAAATGTCACCTCCAATATATCTACGATATTGTGCTCATTATTATGCTTAAATTAACGTTAATTAATATATTTTAATAATAATTTTAATTATTTTTCCAATTATAATAATAGAGGAGGTATAGAAATAAATAATACTTAATTTATGGTAAACTCAGATGGGATGAATATAGGGAGATATATATATAATTAATAAAATAATAAAAAGATAAAGAATAACAATAATATACATAATCCAAATACAGAATGAAAATTTTTAAATTACACACCACACTCTCTATGAGATTTAATCTATCAAAATAAAATCGGATAGGTGGGATTTATTTATTTTAGGAAAAAAAAATTGGGATTAATAAATAACAAACTAAAAATTTTAAATTTAGTTAATTTAATTTAATGAAAAAAAAAACTCAATAAGTATACTACTATTGAGAGATGCTCCGTGAACATATATTAATAATAAATAACATTATATGGACAAATTAAATTTTCAATATCATAATTATTATAATAATAAATAAATAAATTAAAGTCAATTCCACACTCATGAGATTAATTTTAATTCAAAACAGTGTGACATGAATGTTTTAATATTATATATATATCTTTAACATCCGAGCGTACCACAGAATCAAGATGTAAAAGAATGCTTTGTATATTTACATATATAATTTATATTAAAATAAATACTAAAAAAATACATTAAGATATTCTCTTTAAACATCGACTGATTTATAAAATATTAAATTGTATATTTTTTTTTTATATAAAAATCTAACAATTTTATCATTAATAAAATAATATTAAATAATAATAAATAATAAAAATATGCTCGGCAATAATAAATAGTTGGTAATAATACTAATAAAAATGATAATAATCTAACTCAATAAATATAAATAAAAAAGTACATATCTTTTTTATCTTTTTTATTAAATTATAGAAATTTTAAATATTATTAAAAAAATATTAATTAAAATAATTAGGTAGAACTTATAATATATTTCTTATGCAAAATTATATTTTCGAATAATAATAAATATACTAGAAATAATATAATAATAAAAAAGAATATATAAAAATAAATAAATAAATAAAATACAATAAATAAAAATAATTACTGATTTTTTTATTTTAATAATTGATTAATTCCATAACCAAATATATAGAAACAATTACCTCAAATAATCTCGACGAAGATTTTTGAAAATTATTTTGAACATATCTATAGTAAAAAATAATTAATCTGTCAATTAACCTTGCTCAAATAATAACGAAAGCCAATAAAATGCTACATAATAATAAATTGGGACTAAATAACTTTATAAAAACATAATAATTTATCGGAATGAATAATAATAAAAACTCAAAATTAAAAGATTAATAAAATTTAATATTGAGTAATAAAGTTAAAAAAAAGTCACTATTTCGATTTTATTAAAATAATTTTAATATTCATTTATTAATATTTTTTTAATTATTGCAGACTCAATCTGAAGATATTTAAAATTAAAAAAAAGACTATATTAAATTTAAATATAATTAAATAATATTAAAAATCATAATAAATATAATAAATTAAATAAAATTAATAATAATATATAATTAATATATATTAAATATAAAATTAATAAACAAGAAAATTTAAAATCCAAATCTTATAAAGAAAATTAATATAATATTAAATAATTTTACTAATTGATAATTAAATAATAATTAAAATAAATTATAATAATATAATTAAAATTAAAATAAATAATATAATATTAAATAATAATATAAATAAATAAATAAGTAATAAAATAAAACAGAAATTAAACAAAAATACTAATTAAATAAATAAATATAATAAATAAAGTAAATTAAAATTAAATAATTAAATTATTATAAATTTTAATATACTATATGGCTGTGTGGGGTTGTGTGGGGGTGTGGTGTGTGGGTTTTGTAAAAAAATAAAAATAATAATAGATGAGGTTAGGGATTAATTAAATAGATTTTAAAAATTATTATATTAATTATGCATAATAATAATTCTCACTCTCAATAGAAGGAGGGAAAAATTGTGCTCCCAACTAGCTACGTTTGATAATTTTATTAAAATTATAAGATACATAAGAAAATAATATTTATTGTGAAATTATCATTATATTAATTTATTAAATTTAATATTTTTATATTAAACGATAAAAAAATAATGAGTTATAAAAATAAAGATTTTATAACAAATAATCATCATAATAAAAAATTAAATATGAATTATATAATTATTTTTATTTACAAAAGAAATAAATAAAAATAATATCATTAAATAAAATAAAATAAATATCATAATAAAATATATAATAATAACGTTTTTTTTTTTAAATAGAAATTTTGTTTTAATTTATATTAGATATTATATTTCCCATCGAATTTAAATGAGGGTACTTTTCAATACAGTTAAAAGGGAGATAAAATAAAATAAACCAATAAAATAATAAAGAAGGAGAGGATGGAAAAGCTAAAAATAAGAGAATATTACTCACTACCTCAGTCCAAATACGTGAGTTCACCGTCACCGGGAGGCCGAATATGAATGAACAATCAACATGAGAGATAATACATAATATATCATATTTATAACTCAATAATAATACTCAATGCAACATAATTATAATTACTCTCTATTTAGGAAGTCGAAGTTTATTATATGTACCTCACCATTAAATGGAATTTAATAATAAATAACATTTAATAAAATAATAATAATAATGAATAGATTACCTTTTAAATATATTTATACGTTAATATACATCATATATTTGTAGTGTAAAAAAATAAGATAAATAAAAGGATAAATAATTAATAATAATATATAAAAAATTATATTTTAATTTTATATACTTAAAATAAATAAAGCGAGAATAAAGTGAAAAATAACCATAAAAAGGTAGGTGAGATTAATAATAAAACTGCCCACAAAAAAATAAATAAAAGGAGAGTCAATCAAAGAGTGAAAATATATGTTCCCGGCGCGTCCCTTACTACTAAATAATCTCCGGAATCGCCACTTATCATCCGCAGGTGTGGAATAAACTGAATCATCGAATGAGTGAGAGGAAAAACTATATCGTATCCCATCATACCTACATCAATTTCATAATAGTATACTCCCCCAGTATAATATGGACTCATACGAAAAGCCCTTATTAAAATAGTGGAAATAAAATAATTAATTATAAAATAATAAATAAGAAATTATAGATTTTATTTTTAGACTTTGTCACCTTCAAAAATGTTAATTAATCAAATTATTTATGAAACTTTTAATTGATTAGAAATAAATTTGAGAAATGAAGATTATGCTTTATCAATTAAAAGATTCCTATAATATGAATAATAAAAATAATACATGTTTATTCTACCTACTCACTTTTTTACTAAATGGCGCAAATTTTACTAAATATAAATTTAAAATTATAAATTGAACTCTTATAAACAATTTTAGAATAATATAAAGAACGTTAAAAAGGACTTAATAACTACTAATTTAAATATTATATATTAAAATAAATGCTAACTTAACCTTAAATAAATAATATATAATTAATAAATAAAAGTATAAATAATAAATAGCTCTAAATATAATATAGCTACTACTATAAATATATAAAAATTATTCAAACATATTTTTTTAAATAAATAATTCCACTAATTATAATATAAAAAGAAATAATTTATATATGTTTTAGAAACCTAATTCATATTGTATATGTATAATTTAAAATGGTTAAAAGAAATATATTATAAAGAGAGAAAACTGCTCGATTAACATGTTTAACTTAAATAAAATAAAATCCTATAAATTACTTTAACCCTTTTGGAAGGGATAGAAAAAAAGAGTATTTATTTTGTGTGTTTTTAAGAACGCCTCAGAATTTTTGTTCACTCACACTACTTTTTTTAATTATAATTTCGTGTTTTAATTTTTTGGTATCGATTGAAAGACATAATTTATAAACATATTTTTATAAAAAAGGAGAAATAATATTCTTTAAGTACAAATGTTTTTTTTTTTTACTTTGAAAATAATACATTATGAACTAATATTTTTTAAATAATTAATCTTTAAGTATTGTTTGGGTCAATATAAACTTTCTCGAGATAATAACATTTTTTATATTTTGGTTATATAATTTAGGCAATATTAATCTGAATATAGTGATAAGATAATAATAAAAATAAAGGTTATATTATATATCTTGACAATCAGCTGATACTTTTAACATAAAAACACTAATAAAAAAAAAAAAAAAAAAAATCGTACCAAAGAGTACCTAAATCTTTAATGATCTCATTTCAAAATGGTTTAGAATAAATTATGAAATAAAAAAATAATGGATGAATAAATAAAATAATTAAAGAAAGAAAAAAATCTGATTGTTGTAATTTTTACAAATGAATTCCTCCCTGACAAAATTTTTGGGAAAAGCATCAGAGAAAATAAAAAGGAGAACAATCACAGGAAAAACATCTATACGTAGATTAATATTATTTTTTTTATTTATATGTTTTTTTTTATACAATAATAAATAAAATTTATATTTATTTATGTAATTTACCATATATTTTAATGTAAGAATAATAATTTATCAAGTTTTATAAAACGTTTTTAAATGAATCTTTACGATTTTTTACTAACAAAAAAAATTCAATAATAAAAAGGCACAGAAAAAAGAATTTTTTAAAATAAATCTTAATTGTAGAGTTAACATGTCTTTTTTAGTAACATAAAAAAATAA
>JABUQX010060708.1:25000-45000 GCA_015478945.1 Trachelipus rathkii
TAAAAATAGAATTGTGCGTCCCTATTGTTGCCAGTCAGGCAAGCTTCCTTCACTCTGGCTGCGCTAAGATGGAGAAACTAGTTATAGTGAATACTTAAAAGTATAGGAGTATTTTTTCCCTTATTCCTATGTTTGATAATGTCGATACATTATTAGATTTTTTTCCGAGTGTGAAATAAATCCTAAAGAACTACATGAACTATTGGTGAATTCATATACCGCACATTTTAACCACCTTATGAGACGTGCTCTATTTAATTAGGCCTATTCGATTTTCATCGTATTTGTATGTTTGAATCGCCTTTTAGCTTTTATCTCGATTCAGTTAAGCCTATTGTGATGATGTGATTTAATAATAAAAAAAAACATTAACTTTGGCAGCTGATGATCTTTCTCCTTAGAAATTAGTGATTTTATTGATTAAAGCAAGAAAAACATTGTTGCAATTTCATATAACTGAAAAAATATAGCCAGCCATTATATCTACAGAATAAATATAGGGAATTAAATTATAGGTAATTATATAAATGTGTGGTCTAAGGGAGATTTTTTGCCTAAACGTACGTATATAACATATATAAGTAATATATATATTATATATAGTATATAATATATATATACTTATATATGATTATATATATCATATATTATATATATATGACGGGCTGCCGTTTGTTTAGCTTTTCTAGGTCTTTTCTTGGTTACGACAGGTTTTCTCAAAACCCCTTACTTTTTGAGCTGTTATACCGCTTCTGATGCGTGTTTGAAGTTCAAGAAGATTTTTTCGGGTATTTAGCCCTAGGGTGTTTTCTAATATTTTTATAGCGGTTTTAGCTAAAACTGCAGCCTCTAATATGAATAAAAATACCTATCACGCTCCTAGGTATTCCTGGCTTTTGACTACTTCTTGAAGAAAATGTATATGAAACTTTATTCAGTTTTTATTCTTTATTCTTATAGTTCTATATTTACATCAATAGATTATTGTCGTAATTTATGAAGTTAAGGAATTAAATTCATTAGTGCTTTCAGAAAGTTAATAAAATTATATAAATGTCAATTTCAAAGTTTTCAACAATGTTTATATGTTTTATTAGTTAGGTATAGTTAAAATCAAGATTAAAAAATTATTTATGAAGTTCATAAATAAAAAAAATTAAAAAAAAGTTCAAATAATTTAAAAAATTTAAAAATTTTAAAAAAATTGAAAAAAAAAAGTTACAAGCCCAGGACTCGTATTTTAAAAAGTCTTTCTGTAATTAAAATTTCACTCCCAACCTGAAAAAAATTTAAGAATATTTATAGTCTTCTATACATTATAATAATTTTGTTACGCTCAAACATAGGTATACTATCATATATTATTATATATATGATATATATATATTACTAACATCGTTTTAAATTGCACTACTATACATATATACATTTAATTCTATATATATATATATATATTGTTCCAATATATATACTACAATCATATATATATATATATATAGATATAATATATATATATATATACTATATATATATATTATAATTATAATTGTTGTAATTGTTGCTTCATACTATATACATATATTTCCTATATATATATATATGTTTCCGTGTTACTCAAACATATATAACTACCTTTCTCTTATATTTCATCAATTGTTTTTTCAGGTATGTTATTAATATATATAATAATATTATATTTATATGCTATAACAAAAAAATATATTTTTTAAGTTTCGCGTTCCATAAATGGTACATAATTTGTGTGTTCCTGGCACACACGTAAAATATATCCTTTTACGCCCAGTTGCCTGGTTCACACATAGTCATGTTAAGCATTATGTGATTAAAATATATTTTCTTACGTAGTATGACATGATCCTTGATGCTAAAATGACGTATTTACTAATGTTCGTGAGCGCATTTTCTTTCCATTATTATTAATAATATTTTTATTAAATATTATTATTAATTATTAATATTCATTTTATTATTATTATTATTATTTATTTTTATTATTATTAATATTATTTTTTAATTATTATTATTATATTAATTTTATTATTATTTTCATTATTATTTTATTATTAATATTATTTTTTATTAATAATATTATTAATATTTATTTTATTATTATTATTCCATTATTATTTCGAATAATTTGTTTTGCAACTAAAATGGCTTCGAAATTTTCAACAAAAAATTTGTTTTAATAATAAATAAATATTAATCATTTATATCTCAAAAAGTTTGAAGTGAATTAGTTTTAAAATTTCGAGAAATAAAAATTCGCATTTTAACTGAATTGTTTTTCATCAAGAGTATAAATCATAAAATGCATCGTCTACTTACATTACCAAAAATTCTGTAACATGTACTATTGTTCCGGAGGTAAATAATACTAAAGGATTTAAAAATTTAGGTTTAGGAATAATAAACAAAATGATTTCTGCCATGAGAATCAAAAATTAATTGGAGATGCAGTTGATTGCGTCTGCCGGAAGAATTCCCATGGTTCAAAATCAAATTCTTGTAAATATTTATTTGTGTAAATTTATTGATTAAGGATTCTAAGTTCATAACAATTGAGAAAATTTTAGTTTTTGTTTCATTCTGAAATTTTCTAAGTTTCGAAAATTTTCTATGTTAATTTTATAATATAGTGATAAGGGTTCGAATCTCAGAAGATTTCTTACTTGTGGATGCCTTTTCAAAAGAATTTAAGTAACTTTTATTTGAAAATTTTATAAGGTTTAATTTTTCAAAAAAAATCTTCGTTAATTTTTATTGAGATTTTATAACGTTAATTTTATTTCATAAAAAAATTCTAAGTTAATTTTAATTTTGAAAACTTTTATATGATAATTTTATTTCATAAAATTCTAAATTATTTATTTTGCAAATTTTTTATAAGTAAATTTTTATTGAGCAACTCGTTATCGAAATTTTATTTAGCAACTTGTTAAAAAGTTTATTTATTTCAAAAAAAATTCTAAGTTTAGATTTTTATTTGAAAATTTTTATAAGATAATTTTATTTCAAAACGAATTTTCTACCTTAATTTTATTTTGAAAATTTTTAATAAGTTAATTATATTTTGAAAAAAAAATTATATACTTGAATTTTATTTTGAATTTTTATGTGTTAATTTAAACTCAAAAAAATTCTAATTAATTCATGTTTGAAATTTTTTAAATCTAATATTTAATTCAAAAAAATTTTCTGAGTTATTTTATATCCGAAATTTCTGAGTTAATTTTACTTCTTCAAATTTGTGAACGTACTAGAAAATTTTCTAAGTTAACTTTATTCTGAAAATCTTTCAATAAGTTAATTTATTTCAAAATATTCCTAAGTTAATTTTTATTCCGAAATATTCTAAGTAATTTTATTCCGACAAATATTCTAAAGTTATTTTTATTTCAAATTTTCTAAGTTAATTTTAATTCGCTTTCATTTCACTGAGAATTAAACTTGTTTTTTTCTTTTGTATAGTAGTTGATGTTGTCGGCATAATGAGCTCTAGCTCCTGATCCTTTCCTTTTATACCCATTAGATGTTTATTCGAAAACTTATTTTTGATTTAGCAAGGATGGGCATCCGTGTAACAATGTTACGAATTTCAACTTTTAGATGCAAAGAAAAATATAATATTGAAAATACCTATTGAGCGAAGTGGGGAAAACCTTGGGAAAAACGCGTGTGAAATTCTTTCTATCGTGAGATATTATTAAAGATAAATGGTATTTAATAATCAGTGTTTTTCCAAATAATTACAAATATTATTTATTTGTAATTGTTTTATTTTTATTTTCCCATATCCGTTGGATTTTATAATTAAGATCGGACGTTTCAAGATGCCCCCCCTTTATAAAAAAAATTTTAAAATTTAAAATTTGCAAAGTAAGTAAGTAAAATTCAAAAAAAATTTTTTGAAAAATTAAAAATTTCTAAGTTTAAACTAGTAAGCTATGTAAAATGAGTTAATAATTAATTAAATACTATTTCAGTTAATACATGGTGTTATTAAACCTTCAATGCTGGTATGTATTGTACAATTCCATGAATTGGTTGATCGCTCAGTATGTTGATCGATACTGAGTACTGAAACATCTGATGCATTTGATGCAAAATCATCATGAATTCTTCATTCGATAATCGTTTGCATGGTCTTCCTTTGCGTCTCATTTTCAGTTGTATCTCTCAGTATTATCCCAATAATTTCAATTGCCAGTAACTGTAAAGATAATATATTCGAGTATGGCAATTCAAAAAAAATCTAAAAGTATGTTAATTGTGGTAGATTTTAGAATATTATGGTTTGGAAATGTTACAGTTAAGTTGTAATGTAAAAAAATCTTAAAATGTTCAAAAATGTTAAAGTTCAAAAGAAATTGTAGTGTTTGGAACAAATGTAATTGTCTTACGCATGTAAAAGTAAATGAATAGAAATACGTAGCTATGTATTTATGTTAAAAGAGTCCATAGAATCGTATATGAAAAAAAAATAGAAAAATGAAAAAATCTTAAAAAATTTCAAAAAAAATCTAGGGTTTGCTAATAATTTTAATACTTTGTCAACAAAATGATATAACCATTTTAAAGTAAAAGTTAATAATTAAGTATGGGATATTATATTATATATATATATATATATAACCATACTAGTTAAATATTAATCAAGATTACTCCTAAAATTCTTTGGTTAGGTATTCAAAAATTTCAAAAATCAATTAAGATTAGTATATAAAAAATCTCAAAAAAAAATAAAATCAATTAGTGTTATCTTCTAATCAATCAATTGTAAGATTAAAGTCTTCCTCTTATTGAGAAACTTTCAGTGTGTGACAATCTAGTGGTAGCAGTATATTCTCTGCCTTGCCATGTTAAGTTCCATTGCTAGATTGTAAAAGTTTCCAAATGTTGAGATGTAAAAGTTTTCTCATGATATCCTGTAAGATGGAACTTAAAATTTTGTAGAAACTGTTATCTTGTTTGTTTGCCTTCCATTGTTAAAATTCTTCTGATGCCTTTTCTCGCAATCATAACCATTTCTAGTATAGATGGAAGTAGTAACGTTATCAACGTCCATCTATACCAGAAATGATCATAATTATAAGGACAAAAATATAAAATCTTAAACTATTGGTTAGATAATACAGGTCTATTATTTTGCTGAAAATATACTAAAAAATAAAAAATGAATAAAATTATAAAGTTCAGGTACATCTGTACTCAATTAAGTACTCGTATTACGAACTTAAAATTAAAGGTTACCAGTATATAAAAAGAAAAATCAATAAAATTATTTTTATTGTAAAATATATTATTACACATAAAATAATCAATATGTACATACAAATAAAAATTCGACATCTTTCTTTTAAAGTTTCTTTTCTTTTCACTTTTAGCAATAGAGATAGTAATGAACTAGCTTTTACTATCTTTACCACTAAATGTGACTCTTCTTATATTCTTGAATCTGACTTTCTTCGCAGGTATATCTGGCTGTTTTCTTGGAGGTATATCTGGAGGTAGATCTGATGATCTTCTTGGAGGTAAATCTGGTGGTTTTTCTGGCAATCTGTGCTGTATGATTCCATTCTTGTCGTCGAGACTGTTTGACTGTCTTGTTTGACACAGGTGAATAAGCTTCTATCATTGGTCTATTGATGTTTCGGTTATATGATAAATCAGTTTTATTTACTCTAGTTTCTACGTGTAGGTACATGTAACGCGCGTTTGTGATACTGGGTAAGTGCGCTATCGTTGTTTCTACAGCACGAACTTTCTTTCTGTTATTTCCGATATTAGTTCATATCTGGTTTAAGGTAGCGTGTTTTAATTCATTTTTGTAGCTTGATTCTGCTACTGGTTCCACATCTTCATCTACAGCTTTCAGGTGCTTCTTCTTCCACGTTAAATGGTGATTCCTCCATTAATATCTTTAATTTGTTGGGTGTTCTGCAGATAAATCTACTTCTAGTTTCTCACTTTCATCATCTCCAATTATTTCATGTTATTCATATTTATTATATTATTTTGGTTTCTTCTTTCTTGAATTTACATTAATTTTCTGTCTTGTCGTCTGCAGGATATTACTTTTTATACTCGGTTTCTGGAGTTTAAATTTCTCAATCTTTTCCTCGTGTTCATAGCTACTTTTAAAGTTTCTACATTTTATATTATTTGGTTGTAGGATCTCTTAAAATATAGGTATTACTTGTTTCGAATTCATTCCCATAAGCTTCAATTCGAAATGGACCTCTCCACTTTCGGAACAGTTTAGGTGATAGGTGCGGTGGTTTGATTCTCTGAGTGTACACCAAATCTCCTATCTTTATCGGTCTATCTTTTGCCGTTTTGCTGTTCTGAGTCGAGTATCTTTTAACTTCTTTTTCTAATGTTACTCTGGCTTGTCTTCTTATTTCCTTAATTCTTTCATACAAATTTTCTATCTTTTCATCCTCCTTTATAGGTTTAGGATCTTTAGATTTTATTAAGGTTTCGGTTGGTATGTCTGATGGCATACGCTTCGTGTAGCCATAGAGTAAGAAATGGGGATCTGTTTTAATGCTACTGTTGTATGTGTTATTTATAGCTGCTTGGGCCAAAGGTAAATATTGGTCCCAATCTCGCTGATTATCTTTGACGTAACATCTCAGAAAGTTTGCTATATTTGCGTTTGTGGTTTCTACCAACCCATTTGAATTAGCGTGGTAGCTACTTATTTCTACCTTTTTAATCTTAAACTTTCTGCATATACCTTTCATGAGTTTTCCTACAAATTCCAATGCATTATCAGAAATTACCGTATCTGGTACTGTGTGGCATACTACTATCCTATCAATGAAAACATCTACAATCTTATCACTATCTCTCGATCTTAATGCTGCTAATTCTACATATCTTGTTAATTGATCCTTGAAGACGAGTATATATTTTAATTCCCTTTTGATGAACCTGTTATGGACCCATATTCTTGCAATCTTTGGAATGGTTGTTCCTGCTAAAGGTATGTTTTTATGTATGCCCTTCTTAGGCTTAGATCTTTCGCTTCTTGACACGTGTGACAGCTTTTGCAAAACTCTTCACTACTTTTTCTAATATTACACTTGCTCATCTCCTCCTTAGTTTTTCTAGAGTTCTTTCTGACCCACTATGACCTTGTATTGAGTGAGTCATATCAATGGCTATATCTATCAAAGATTTGGGTAACCATATTTTATAGTTTTCTTTTATCTTAATATAAATCATATTTTTAAATTCTTTTTCAAAGATTTTTATCTTCGACCCTTTTCCAGCTCTTCGTATTCTTCCTTCATTTCGACTGCCTTCTTTTGTTCTCTTGAAATAGTTGTGCGGTATCTAATGTTAAATTTCATCTGTTTATCTAAATTTTTAATGTTATTATTAAACTTACCTTTATCTGTTTCTTTATCTTTATTATTGGAGTTCTGATTTTTCTTGTTTTTAAAACTATTATTTCCTTTAGAATGGTGCTCTATCATATTGAGTTTTTCTTGTCTCGTTTCTTCTGCTCTTATCTCTTCATCATCTATTTCACCTGTATCAGGGATATATCTGGATAAGAAATCTGCAACTGAGTTCTTCGTACCTTTTATATGTTCAAAGGTTGGATTGAAATCTGATACTGTTAAAGACCATCTAGCTAATCTAGCCGTTGGATATTCTTTCTTAGTGAATATTGCTACTGCTGCTGAATGATCAGTTTTCACTTTTATCTTATATCCATATATTAAGTTCTTAAACTTCCTCAACGCAAAGATGATTCCCAAACATTCCATCTCCGTAGGGGCATAATTCTTTTCCGCTTTTGACAAAGTTCTGCTTGCAAAAGCTAAAGGTAATTCTTCTCCTTTATCATTCTCTTGTAGTAATACTGCTCCTAAACCATGTATGGATGCGTCGGTTACAACAATAAATTCTTTGTTGAAATCTGGATATTGTACGATTGATCTTGCTAACAATAAATCTTTCAGTTTGTTCAATGATCTTTCTTGTTCCTCTCCCCAAATGAATTCCTGCTTTTTCTTAAGTAGTTTGGTTAGAGGTTCAGCAGTACTTGAAAAAGTCGGTAGAAGCGTTCTGAAAAATCCAAAGAAACCTAAAACTGAACGTACTTCTGGCACGCTAGTAGGTGTCCTTATTTTCGATAAGGTTTTTAGCTTCTCAGGGTCTACAGTGACCCCTTGACCTGAAATCAAGTATCCTAAAAATACTATTTCCTTCTTGAAAAATTGGCATTTTTCCAATTTAACTTTGAAGTTGCATTTCCTCAGTGCTTCGAAAACTCTTGATAGGCTATTGTAATGAGAAGGTACATCTTGAGAGTATATTATTATATCGTCAATGTATGATAAACAATCTATGCCTAGCAATCCACTTAATACCAAACTCATCACCCTACTGAACACGGCGGGGGATTGTTTCAAACCCATTGGCAGGACGCGTGGCTGATAGCATCCTCTCTGTGTTCTAAATGCTAGTAAGGGTCTACTCTCTTCGCTCAATGCTATCTGGTAGAAGCCATCGAGAACGTCTACACAGCTAAATATACTAGCTCGTCCTAGTGAGTTCACAGTGTCCTGAATGAATGGAATAGGGAAGCTGTCTCCTACAGACCATTTATTTATCTTCCTATAGTCGACACAAATCCTGGGGCGACTTCCAGACTTCTTCGGTATCACTAGTAATGGACTACTGTGGGGAGAGACACTGATGGTTCAATCAGGTTCTTCCTCAACTGGTCCTCTGTCCAGTTTATTAATATCCTTCAAGATTGTAGGTGTTGATACTGCGGAGTGAATCAGGAACTTCTTGGCATTTCATCATTTCTAGTATAGTTTAAAATTGATAGTTTGGGGAACTGCCCTATGGATGCATCTGCCAGTTCCCACAACGTCCTCTTATTTTTCATGAGAAAATCATAATGTTTTCAAGTTCCTTCAGGTCGTTGTAACACTCTATACTTTTTCTTCATCTTCGCAGTATCTCTTTGTATGTCAATATATAATTTCTCTCTGATAACCCTCGTATTAGGTGGGGTATCTTCGTTTTTTTATAATTTTTTGGACTTCTGCATGGGTTTGTGCATGTATTGCTTCGATATGGTATCTGCGTGTTGCCATTGATCTTTCTATTTCTGATGATTTTTCTCAAGACACTGGATAGGCCTGTGTCTATGGCTTTCAACACTTTTTAATTTCCACAGGGGCGGATCCTAAATTAATCAAGCTCTATAATTATAGTACCCTTCCTTCACATTTGATAAAGTACTCCGTATAAAGATGGCTGCGCTACCTCTAAAGGCATCTGTTGGTACTGTAATTACCATGCTGTCGTCAGGTAATCGTTGCGCTTTTTCATCTTCAATTTTAGCTTCTAAAATGTATTTAAATTTAGGTAAAATTCTTTTATTATTATTAAGTTTAACTATACACATTGTATCTGTGTCTTCCATATAAATCAGGTTCTGCATTTATTTCAGGTGTGTATTTATCTAAGTTTTTACCATTATTATTTATTACCAACAACTTTTCTTTTATTCTTTCTTTATCTACTTTTGACATCACTTGTTCATTGTCAGATTGGAATCGAGAGTCTTGGGCTACAGTCACTTCTGTTGAGGTCTTTAAGCTCTTCCCAATCGAGTGCAATGACTGACGATCATTGACGGACTCTGGGACCCAATTATCTCTCTCCTCCTCACTGTCATTCCACAAAGTAGTGTCGGGTGCACATCTTTTCTTCCTATGTTTATGATGTGACTTGAGGCGATTTCCTAAGTTTCTCTTACTGGTAGTTGAAGTTGATGCTTGTTGGCTGATCAATTCCAAGTTCACATCTGTATCAATGTTATTTGGTTCCACTTAAGTTCACCTCGGTTTGGTGTTATGGCATTAAACGTCTTACGTACCATTGACGTACACACAGGCTGTGTGTTTTGAGTTTCAGACCTTGTACCGCCATACTGGCCTCTTAGCGGGTGCAGATTGCTTGTTTGAAAGCATTCCACATCTTGAGTGTGTTGAATGGCTGAGTTTTCAGTGCGGGTTGCGTCACTCTTCCATCTTCTAGCCCCTTTACCATTCCTGGTTCTCCTTCCATTCGTCTTGGTATTTCTTGGATATTTTGGGTCGCGATCCCTAGTATCCATCCACCATTTGGAATATCTATGAGAATTCGGTGTGTATCGTTGAGCATTGGATGGCGCGGTGCGGTACCGTACTGTATTGTCACCATCAACTCTATTTTCCGAATTTCTTCTATGATTGGAGTGATTGCTATGATTGCTATTATTGCTCCAATACTTTCTCTTCCAACTATGGTTGGGGTTTCTGGCAAAATTCCTTCTAATACTACTGCAACGGTCAGAGCTTTGATCATAACCGTGCTGATCACTTACTTCAGAATTACATTCATAATTCTCTTCACCATGATCGAAAAGTACTGTTTGATCAGGTGGATAAGGAGTAAACTCCTCATAATCTAACATGTGAGTGCTGTGCTCATTCTCACTATAATTATTTTCTAAATCTGATTCCGATTGACCATTGTGCTCATTCTCATCATAGGATGTGTATGAGTCTTCATCTGTATATTTGCCAGTGCGCTGTATCATATTTGCCGATTCAAGTGCGTACTCCATACGAGTGCGGTTGTCGCCACTCTGGACATCGCTTTCAGAGTCCTCTTCAAAGATGTCTGACTCTTTCCTCACGGATTACAGGTAGATCCGGAGTTCTTGAGACTTTATAACAATACATGTCACCTTCAAAGACATCAGCCATGTGAGTCTGAGGTGGTCTTTTATATCTTTCTCTACTGGTATCCTCGTACCAGTCTTCGGCATCATCTTGGCTGTTTCTTGAGTACCTATTATTATTTTGGTACCAGCCTTTATTTCTGCGCCTATTTCTGCGCCTATTTCTGCGCTTTCTATTATTTCTCTGCCAGTTCCTTCTATTATTATATCGATTAAATCTTCTGCCTCTCTGCCATACAGGATTCGGTTGTCGTCGCCATGGGTCTGCACGGGCATAGTTATAATTACTATGGCATCGGCCCGATCTCTTATTCGGTCTACGACGTCTTATATTCCTCCTCCGTTGCTGCCAGCGATTCCCCGTTGTTCCTGATGTCTTGTTTTCGCAGATTACGTTCGATCGTTGGTTGGAACATTCCTTGTCCACCATCTTCGCGGATAGTTTTACCTTTTTGTCTACCATTAACGGTATTGGGTTATTCACATCTACTTTTAAACCTGTGCTACTTTCCTCTTTGAAATAGCACTTCCTATCCTTAAAATCGAATATGAGTGGGGTCTGTGACAATATATCACAGCCTAAAATGAGATTACCTTCGAAATCACAGTTATCTCCTACAATTACAAATTTGAACTGACATGATCTATTAGCTATCTCTAATGTAAGTGTGGTGATTCCGTACACCTGTATTACACCCTGGGTAATACTTTCCAGATTAAGTTTAATGTCTTTGGAAATTAAATCAAACCTACCTTCTAAATCGTTAAAGTGTGTGTATTTGATAATATTAAGGGACGAACCTGAGTCGATAAAAGCTCGTTCATTATGATAATACTTATCATTATTGCTTAAAATACTACAATTTAAATAATATGCGGCTACTCTGGTGCGGTGTGGTGCAAGATGGTCTTGCTCCGCGTGACTAATATTACACACTTTGTGCGGCAATGGTGTCTTATCATCCATATTTGAAGCTACTCTGCCGCTAGGTGCTTCCTTGAATAGGTTATCTATTCTTGTGGCGCGCATGCGCGACGCCTTGCCTTTTCTAAAAAAGCTTTGTTCTGTACCTTAGCACACTGCTCCCTTTTATTGAGCTCCGCCATTTCATAATCTGATCCGCTTTCGCTTATTATACGATGGGTCAGCTTTCTTGCCATTTTCTGATCGCCTTTCTCCTTGTTGGGTGTCTCACCCCTTTCCAATATTTTACAACTCTTGTGTATATTGCCTCTAATATACTCTGCTTCGTCCGAGTCTACTTCTGAACTGGACGGTTCTTCATATGAGTCTCTTAGTAGTTCTTCCTTAGAATGAAAACGATGTATCTGTCTGGCATTCTGCATAGGAGGAGTTTCTGTTCCAGAAACTACTGCATCTGACACTTTATTTACCTTATACTCATTGCGATTTGCCTTTTGGCTTGCTCCCTTTTCTGGAGTGTATCTCGGACTGGGGGAACTACTGCCCCTCCTTGACCTATTAAATTTATTCCAACGTACCCCTCTCGTGGGCGTTGCATCATCTCCTACTTCATTGTTAGTCGACCATGTTTGTGGTCTTCTTGGCATAGGGCTTGTACTTCTAAATCGTTGCCTTTGCCTACTACTACTTCTAGCTCTGCTGTTCCTTTGTTTATAGGAACCGGGATTATTGTAGGTTCTGGGATACTTGTGATCATTACAGTAGGGATCATAATTACCTCTTCTATATCTGCGGTCATAATCTTTTGGCCAAGTATTGCCAGGTTTTCTGTACCTTTCGGCTGAACTTGCTGGTCTAAATTGTGGTCTACTACCTCTATTGTCAAATCTATTCTCATTTCTCTTTATCCCTCTCTCAAAATTATCTCCTATTGCACTTATTTTATCATCAGCTCTTCGTCTATTATCTACTTTCTTTGCACTAAGTTTACTTATCAATTCAGAAGCTGTATTTTCTTTAGTAAAGATCTTTGCCACTTTCTCTTTGGTCTTTGCATCTGTGAATTTCATATAAGTGTTACCCCACAACAACACTCTTCTCATCTCTTTACTCACTATTATACCATATCTCAATTCGAGTTCTTCAGAGAACTCTATCACCAATCTTCTTAACTTATGACAAAAAGTCGCTAGGGTCGAACTTTTACCCAATTTCATTGACGTAAGTTCTTCAAAGACCTCCCAAACACGAAATGACGTTAAAGGGGCTAAATTTTCAAGTAGTATCTTCTTAAATTCATCGTAAGAAGTTGCTTCCGAAAGCTCTGGGGTTGCTTCTAGCGCTATTCTTGCTGAAGAGTTTGCATCTGCGCTTATATGGACAAGGGCGCAAGTTATTTTTTCTTGGTCTCTGGTTATGCCCTCTTGAGCGAAGTTATGCTCAAGTATTTTTAACCACGAGTTCACATGGGGACCAGTGGATGCGGCACCGATTGCTGGGGGCCCATCCAATATGGGAATTTTAATCTTGGACATAAAAAGTCGGTTCACATTTACCGCCGTCATATTTTCTCTCTCGCTACGTTCGTCTTCTCCCGTCATATTTAAAGGATTCTCTAACACTAATGCAGGTGTGTGTGGTGGTGTATGTGTGGGTTGCTGTGTAGCTACTGTTACCGGGGTCTCCGGGGGACTAAGTGGTGATCTCTCAGGAGTGATAGGTCTATCTGACCCTTGGGACATTTACTATCGAGCCTTCTCGTATTGACTCTCTACTACTTAAATTATATTAAAAGTTTTACTACTTTTAGTCCTCGTGACTACACCAAAAAATGAAATATATATATATATATATATATATATATATATATATATATATTTATATATATATATATATCTATATATATTTATATAAAACTTACACACAACAAAAGATATAACCTGTAGACAAATATATATATATATGAAAAAATATAAAAATGTAATAAAAATTTCACACACAAAATTTGTCACCTATATATATATATATTTATGTTAGAAAAAATGTATATATATATATATATATATTATATATATTTATATATACTCAAACCTTTATCTACTTATTATTCACCTTTTTATACTTTAAAGAAATCGGGGATTTTTAAATTTGATGTAGGGGGTTCAAGAAAGTATGACTCGATGGTGTTTTGATATATGATGCAAACAAGTATTACAGCGTAATATAGAACAATGAATATACAAGTTGTTATTAAGGAGTAAGCGTTCTCGCTCATAAAATTTAAAAGTTAAAACTTCTTGTGTGTACCCAAATAGCACACACACACTTATGTGTATTTACTTTCTTACGCACATGTGTATATTTATATATATTTATATATATATAAATATGATGTGTCTAGTTATTGTTCTTTAAACGCTTTAATATTTGTTACGTTACTAATTATGGATGCAAAGTGGCTTTAAGCAAGAATATTATTTATAAGACTTGGTTTTGTAAGCAAATTGAGATGGTTTTATTGTTAAAAAAAATTAGTGTTCTTCTATTTAATTATTTTTAGAGAGAAAAGATTTGTGGGATTGAAAATTTTCTTTAACAGATAGATTGTGTTAAATCAAGTGCAATGTTTTACTCTAATCGCGTAAAGTTTTTCTACTACTTTTAAGGGATTTTTTAATGATTACACTGCCTCAATATTTTTCTTTACGTACTTGTGCAAGACTTTATGTGCAAATGAATATAAATACGACTATATATTTATATATATATATATTTCTATATATATATATACTCATATAAAGTATTTATATTGGCACTTTTGACTTGTGATCTCTTTTGGATCTAAGCAAGTCAGAAATTACTGAGAATAGATACAATGAGAATTTAGACTGACCTTTTTACCACATAGATGGCGATTTGACCTTGTTCCTTTTGGAGTTTCCTTCTTGGGTTTTTGGACGTCTTGTTGTTAATGAAAATTTTCGGAGTTTTCGATTTACTCCGAATGTACGATTTGTCTGGGCTTATTTAGACGTCACCAAATAAGGAAATCACTTTTATTTTTGAAATTTTTGAATTTATTTTCTTCACTGTTTATGAAATAAAGCACTTCTTTCTTCCGGATTGGACTTTGTAGGCTTTTAATTTCAGCTCTATGTAGATGCGTGCAAAGGCGCAAGAATTTTATCGACCTAGTTTCTTCTAAGTCCCGTTAAGATCGGACGCCAACTGACGGGCTGCCTCGATCTACCTTCTTTCAGTCCCGTTAGGATCGGATGCCAATTGGGGCTGCTTGAGACTTTCTTCTTCTAAGTCCCGTTAACTTCGGACGCCAACTGACGGGCTGCCGTTTGTTTAGCTTTTCTAGGTCTTTTCTGGTTACGACAGGTTTTCTCAAAACCCCTTACTTTTTGAGCTGTTATACCGCTTCTGATGCGTGTTTGAAGTTCAAGAAGATTTTTTCGGGTATTTAGCCCTAGGGTGTTTTCTAATATTTTTATAGCGGTTTTAGCTAAAACTGCAGCCTCTAATATGAATAAAAATACCTATCACGCTCCTAGGTATTCCTGGCTTTTGACTACTTCTTGAAGAAATGTATATGAAACTTTATTCAGTTTTAATTCTTTATTCTTATAGTTCTATATTTACATAAATAGATTATTGTCGTAATTTATGAAGTTAAGGAATTAAATTCATTAGTGCTTTCAGAAAGTTAATAAATTAATAAATGTCAATTTCAAAAGTTTTAGCAAATGTTTATATGTTTATTTAAGTTAGGTTATGTTAGGCAAATATTAAGCAATGTTTAAAAGTTTACAAAATTTCAAGCTATATATATATATAAAAGATTTAAGCCCAGACTCGTACTTTAAAGTCTTTCTGTAATTAAAATTTCACTGATATATATATATTTCTATATATATATATATTTGTTACCAAACATATATATGTATATCATATATATATATATTATATTATATATCATTTTAAATTGCACTGTTATACATATATATATTTCTATATATATATATATTTGTTACCAAATATATATATACATATCATATATATATATATATATATATATATATATATATATTATATTATGTATCGTCGTAAATTACACTGCTCTATATATATACATATATTTCTATATATATATATATTCGTTACCAAACATATATATACATATCATATATATATATATTCACAATTGTTTTTCAGTTGTGTAATTAATATATATATATATATTATATTTTATATGGTATGCAAAAAAATATAGTTTTTAGTTTCGCGTTACACATAAATGTACATAATTTGTGTGTTCCTGGCACACACGTAAAATATATCCTTTTACGCCCAGTTGCCTGGTTCACACATAGTCATGTAAGTTTATGTGATTAAATATATTTTTTCTTACGTAGGTATGAATATCCTGTGATGCTAAAATGACGTATTACTAATGTTGTAGACGGCAATTTCTTTCCATTATTATTAATAATATTTTTATTATTATTAATATTATTTTTATTATTAATATTATTTTTATTATTATTATTAATATTATTTTTATTATTATTATTCCATTATTATTTTTATTATTAATATTATTTTTATTATCATTATTAATATTATTTTATTATTATTACTCCATTATTATTATTTCGAAGTTAATTGGTTTTGCAACTAAAATGGCTTCGAAATTTACAACAATAAAATTTTTAATAATAAAATAAATATTAATATTTATATTTCAAAAAGTTTTGAAGCTAAATAAATTTCAAAATTTGAAAAAATAAAAATTAGAACTTTGAATTAAAAGTTTTTAAATAATAATAAAAATCAAACTGCATCGTCTACTTACATTACCAAAAATATTGTTGGGGACGGAATTTATTTTAAAGTAATATTTAAAATTTGTTTTTAAATAAATAAAAAAATGATTTTAAAATTAGTCTTTAAAATTAATTCTGAGATCGCGTTGATTCGCTTTACGAAAATTTCTAAGTTAAAATAAAATCTTGTAAAATTTTAATAAGTGTAAATTATTGAGAAAATTTTCTAAGTTCAAAATTATTCAGAAAATTTCTGAGTTATTTTTCATTCTGAAAATTTTTCTAAGTTTCGAAAATTTTCTATGTTAATTTTATATTAAATATTTTCTAAGTTAATTTTATTTTGAAAAATTTTTATAAGTTATTAGTACTATTTCAAAAATTCTAAAGTTAATTTTATTTGAAAATTTTATCAGTTAATTTAAAAAAAGAAAAATTCTCACATTTTTTAATTTGAATTTTTAAAAATTAATTTTATTTCAAAAAAATTCTAAGTTAATTTTATTTTGAAAATTTTTATAAGTTAATTTTATTTCAAAAAAAATTTTAAGTTAATTTTATTTTGAAAATTTTTATAAGTTAATTTTATTTCAAAAAAAATTCTAAGTTAATTTTATTTTGAAAATTTTTATAAGTTAATTTTATTTCAAAATTTTTATATATAGTTTTATTTTGAAAATTTTTATAAGTTAATTTTATTTCAAAAAAATTCTAAGTTAATTTTATTTTGAAAATTTTTATAAGTTAATTTTATTTCAAAAAAAATTCTAAGTTAATTTTATTTTGAAAATTTTTATAAGTTAATTTTACTTCAAAGTTTTGTGAATGAATTTTAATGCAAATATGATTGTGTTAATTTTTATTTCAAAATTTTTCTAAGTTTCGAAAATTTTCTAAGTTAATTTTATTCTGAAAATTTTCTAAGTTAATTTTATTTCGAAAATATTCTAAGTTAATTTTATTCCGAAAATATTCTAAGTTAATTTTATTCCGAAAATATTCTAAGTTATTTTTATTTCAAATTTTTTCTAAGTTAATTTTAATTCGCTTTCATTTCACTGATAGAATTAAACTTGGTTTTTTCTTTTGTATAGTAGTTGAGGTTGTCGGGATAATGAGCTCTAGCTCCTGATCCTTTCCTTTTATACCCATTAGATGTTTATCGAAAACTTATTTTTGATTTAGCAACAGGATGGGCATCCTGTACAATGTTACGAAATTTCAACTTTTAATGCAAAAGAAAAATATAATATGAAAATACTATTGCGCAAGTGGGAAAAACCCTTGGGAAAAACCGTGTGAAAATTCTTCTTATCGTGAGAATATTATTAAAATAAATGGTATTACATAATCAGTGTTTTTCCAAATAATTACAAATATTATTTATTTTAATTGTTTTATATGTTTCCCATATCCTGTTGGGTTTTTATAATTAAGCAATCGGACTTTTCATATATATATATATATATATATATAGTGATGCAGGTAACATCCGCAACAGCAGCAGCTAGCCATGCAGCACAGCTGTGCCAGCCAGCAGCCAGCAGCAACCATGTGGCCTTAGTAGTATGTAGCCTTATGCCAGCAATAGCTTGCCAGTAACCAGTAACCAGCATCCCAGCCTGCTCTTCCTTCCCATATCTTTGTAGCATAATATATATATATAATAATAATATATATATGTAATATATATATATATATAACTATATGCTAATATGTATATAATATAACTTAACCAGTAACATGTATATCGTATAGCAATAATAACCAATAACTTAGCTGTAATAACCCAACCAATATGTAATAATAATAACTATAATAATAATAGCAGCAATATAATATATATATACTATATATGCTTGTATGCAGCAATAACCAACGTGCTAACAACACCAACCTTCCCAGCACCAACAACAATATATATATCGCCAACTCCCAGCAACTTTCAGCAACAATAACATATGTGTAATATTTAATAGCTCTTCAGCTCTCTTCTTCAATATTAGCCAGCCAGCAGCAGCAATAATAATAATAGTATATATGTATATATATATATATATGTATAATAATATAAATAATAATAATATATATAACCTTCAGCTGTATATATATATATATATCTTCAGCCTTGTCAGATTACTGTAGATAAAATAAGTAAAGGATGTACCAATGCACAATATGTAACAATAAAAGTATAACATAATATGCTCTTATGTATACAGCTCAACCAGCAATATGTAGCCAATAATAATATATATATAAACAACAACAACCAATAATAATATAATAATAATAATAATATATATATATGTAACTAATATATATGTAATATATCATTAACAGCCAGCAACCAGCAGCAGCAACTTGTATGTGTAGCAGCCAGCATAGCCATGTATGTATATATAACATATAGCTGTATGTAGCGCAGCTGCTCAGCTCTTCAACTATCGCTGCCTATACCAACAACAACCAGCAGCAGTAGCCATAGCCAGCCAGCATAGCATAACCTTCTTATATATAATAATAACCAGCAATATGTATAACCAGCCAACCTTATAACAATATATGTAATAACTGTATGCTCATATATAATATAATATACTCTTCTTCTTTATATATGCTGCAATATGGGTGATATATTTAAAGAAATCCCTAAACCACCTAATTATGAACGAAGGGTATGTCATTAAAAATATTGCGAGAGCAGGTAGATTGTATTTAGACTTTCTCACAAACGGAACGTGAAATGGAGGAAGAAAAATTGAAGGAGGATCGAGTTTATTGTGAATGGAGAAAGGTGTTTATAGGAAGAAAGTAAGAAAAAGATTGTTCCCGAAATGGTAAGATGGAATTTAATTGATTTTATTTATTTAATAGTTTGTTTTTTAAAGATAAAGAAAGAATAGATTTTAATTTTGTATATTTTAGGGAACTAGTTTACCCCGGTTGCTGAGAACTTTGCCAAGAATTTATAATTGGTTTCAAGAAGAAGGTTTGCCTCAGTTACTTGTGTCCAGACGAGTCTTGCGAGCGAAAATATGGAATTATTTGGATTGAAAATTTATCCCGATGAGACGCCAAAATTTTGAAAGGTTATTTTGTGCATTGTTAAATTCAACCGATAAGTGAGTTTTTTTCCGTTATTACGATAACTATTAAAGTGATTACTTGGCTTGATTGAGAATAGTTCTCATCTCTTATTAAACATTGTTTAGCGTTTGCTAAAAAATAAATATAACTAAGTCAATGAGTGTGACAGCGAGGGTAAGTCTCGTTTAGAATTTGAGTTTTCTTTTAGTAACTTTGTGTTTCTGCCTTTAGAAATTTATAAACATTTACTGGTTTAACCAGGAGTAAATACGATGGTGGAAAGCATATAAAAGATCGATAGGTTTCGTAAATTTAAAAGTTTCCTACTGACGTGTTAAAATCGAATGAAATTATTTGTTAAAATATC
>JABUQX010060708.1:50000-56805 GCA_015478945.1 Trachelipus rathkii
TTCTCTGAGCTAGCAAACATGCTCTTAATATTCCAAACTCGAAATTTGGGGATTCAAGCTCCTATGGGTAACCTAAGCACTCCTGGGAAGGTGCTCCCGAAGAAAAAAGAAGAAAAAAATAGACGTGAAAACCGAACCCCAAAATGGGATTTTATCCATAAAATAAAATTTTAATGATGGATTCAACTATTATTTTTTTAAATATTCACTGTAACAGACGTATTTTGAACACTATATATGAAACTAATCCTAAAGAACTTATTAATTATACGGCCACTCTCTAACTATATGGCATTCTCTTCTTTAACCAGCCCTGACATTGCTTAACGTACGATTTTATCCCATACAACTTGTTAATTATGAGGCCTCTTTCTTTATTTTCTTTCTCCTTTATACTATGACTAATAATTTGAATATTCCATGTTCTTTTCAATCAGGAACATTTATATTTTCTGTACATTATAAAAAAATAAAACATTTATTATTTTTATTGTTAATTTCTTATTAACATTATTATTTTATTGACCCTAATGTAGTAAAGCTGTAAAACAATGGCGCAAATACCCCATCTCAACCCCTTACCATCAGGCTATGCGCTACTGTTTTATTGCTTTAAGTCACATTTAAACAGGCATGTGTAAACCTTACGTGAAAATAACTTCATTGTATAAATATATGGTCTTTGTATGAACATAGCATAAAATTATTATAAACATTTATTATTTAAATTGTTAATTTCCTATTTAAATTCTTAGTTTATTAACCCTAATTAGTAAAGCAGTAAAGCAATAGAGCAGACACCCACACCCAGCCCCCTCTCATCCGGCTTTGCGCTACTGCTTTATTGCTCTAAGTCATTTTTGAACAGACATTATGTATAAACTTAAGATGAAAATACCTTCATTGTATAAAATATGTTCTTTATATGAACATTGCGTAATATTATTAACAACATTTTTTTCATGTTTATATCGTAAAAATATCAATTAATCAATAGATCAATAAATCAAACTCTAATCAAACACACACCAGACCCCTTCCTTCTCACCAGTGATCCATTGATTAAGCGATTAAAGTTATATTTAAACTTTAATATATGTATAACATTGCATAAAAATATGGTTTTTGTACGAACAGGTATCACGAATCAACTTAACAGATATACAGATGTAAATGAGATTGTGGGGTGGGGAATCAAAATCCCTGAAAGTAATGTCTCAATCGTGTATAAAAGGAAACCTGATGGACTCGAATATTTTACATGATGTGATTACTTAGGTTATTCTGATGGTGTAATTGTTTTTATGAACTTTGATGAACTACTTTGTAGTCAACACGCAGAAGCATGGGTCAGCGAAAATTTTAAGTTTTGTAATATATTAAACCACTGGAAAACAGTCATATCCGGCGGTGAAGAGCACGATTGTAAGAAACTTACTTTAACCTTTTCTACCATTTATATATGAATACATTGGATAATTAATAGGATATGGCAGAGGTGCAAAGATACAGAAATATTTAAACGTACACCATATGGATTCTATATTAAGGGTGTAACTCAGATAAAATATGTCTTAAATTCATAGGTTAGTATTACGAAAATGATTTCACGTATGCTAGATGATTATATTACAGTTACTCATAATTTGCTATACCAAGAATATTATGCATTTAAAAATTTGTTACCCGAGGACTCTGAAAATATTATTAATCAGTTCTTAAACTCGATAGACATTCATAAATTCATTTACCGACTCAGAGAGCAGTGGACAGAATCTATTCACCAAGACGATCCTTGCCGTAAAAAATTAGCAGTGTCTGAACGAATCCAAATGTGACTAAGGATGGTTTTGATGTACTGCAAAAATATATAATTTCTCACGATTTATGGAGATGACATTTATGTAAAGATGAAGAGAGAGTTTTAATCTTAAGATTTAGTAAACCTATAATCTTTTAAATGGATAATAACACCATTATTCAAATAAAAAAAATATATATATATATATATATATATATATATATATATATACTATCTATACATATATATATATATATATATGCTTGCTTTAAAAAAAACATACTCCCTTATATATCATATACTCATATATATATATATATATATATATATATACACTCTTACTGCTGCTGCTGCTGCTACTCTTTCTTCTACTCGACATAATCTTCCGCACTACTATCACATCTTTGAAAACGCACAACTCCAACCTTCGTCTGTCCATAATATTCTTGGTGTTTCTTTTTCCCTAGTGATCTTAATTGGAAGGATCGCATTACAAGCTTCTAAGATGTTGGGGATGCTCTGAGGAACCTTCAAAATTATTTTAAGGTACCTCAGTTCCTTGCTCTTTATAGTTGTCGTTCTTGGGATCCTTGTAGGAGTATGCCTGACACAAGTGGGAAGGTTCCACTTCTGATCTCACTAACACTCTCACACTCTCTAATCTACCCTTCTAAAATTTCATTTGTTGTGTCTTATACTATCGCTATTAAAACGGACAATGCTGTTTCTGAACTTTGCCCAACCACATACCCTCCTCCCTTGAGTAGGGTTTGTGCGGCAAGCATTTCACTGTAAAATAACCTTCCCCCCTATCAATTTATAAAACTTCCTTTGCCTATTGTATCGCTATCAGACATGTCATGCCTTTCAATTGATAGCCCTTTGTGTTGTGAATAACTACATTCTACGGTATATATATATATATATATATATATATATATATATATATATGTATATATATATCTCTATATATAATATATATATAGCCAGCAGCAACCAGCCAACAACAACAACTGCTGCCTTTCAGCAATAATAATACATATATAGCACCTTCCTCGCTCCATATATACTCTATGTATATACTCTTCTGCTCTATATATGGCATGTAACCAATATAGCCATATGCCAATTGTATTTAAAAATATGTTCCATTCTAATATCTCATTAATTATTTAGAAAGCATGTCTAAGCTCCGAAGACCGCATTTTCATATCTAAATAATGAAAAGGAAACGAAATTTTAAGAAAACAAAATTTGGAAATAAAAATGAAATTTTTGGGAATTGTGCGACATTGCAGAGCAGATGGATGACGATATCTGCGAAACGTTGCTAGGAACAGTCTGAATAAAGCCAAGCAGATTCTACACATATAGAAACGCTTTTGGTTGGCATAAAATTGCTGTATATAGCAACTTAATATATATATATATATATAATAACTGCATATAACCTTATTTAACCTTCTTGCTACTGCTTTCTGCTCTTATATATATATATGCTATATATATATGCCATATATAATATGTAGCTAACTGTCCATATTCTACTATGGCACCAACTGCCAACAGCCAGCAATAGCCTTGTAACCTTAATAGCTGCTCAACAACCCATGTAATAGCCAGCCAACCAGCCAATAATAATATATATATATATATATATGTATAATAATATATATATATATATATAATATATATATGTAATATATATAATAATATATATATATAATAATATAAAAATAATAATAATATATATATATATATGTAATAATAATATATATATATATATATACATATTTCAACAATAACAATATAACCAATAGTAACAGCCAACTAACAGCATAATAATATGTAATATATATAATAATAATATGGAGACAGAGAGAGAGAGAGAGAGAGAGAGAGAGAGAGAGAGAGAGAGAGAGAGAGAGAGAGAGAGAGAGAGAGAGAGAGAGAGGAAGATGCGAACAGGTTTCTTTTTTTTTTTTTGGTAAAAAAACAAAACAAACTTTAACCCGTTTTTAAGCTTTTTATTTCTGGTCGAGGTGATGGAGCAAACACCATATGAAGAGCACATAATCATTTCCAGATCAATAGAAGCAAATTTTAAAATTGATTCAGTAAGAAAAAAAAAAAGGTTTTCTCATTTCCTATTATTTCCTAATAGATTTTTCCGCATCATTGAGAAGAGATCATGCACCAAAACCTAGATTTATTTAGCTTATTTCTAAAAGCTATAACATTAAAAATTAAGAATAAATTATTCTTAAAAATTATTAATAAATAACAACATATATATATATATATATATATATATATATATATATATATTAATATATTATATATATATATATAACATAACTGCTATCTTTAACTAACATAATAACTTAGTAGCAACATATATATATTGTATATATGCTTATATATATATCTATTATATGTATATATATATAACAATATATTATGTAACTTCTTTATATAACTGTATATATACTGCCTTCTTCTTCAACTGTAATAGCATATATCTTGTAATATATATATATATCTTCTTTCCAACTTATATATATATATAGAACGACACCAAAAAAAAGTTTTTGGCATAACAAACAAACAAACACAATTAAAAAGTTTTATGCATCACTATATAATATATATATATATATATATATATATATATATATATATATATATATATATATATATATATATATATATATATATATATATATATAACATATATATATATATATTATCTTTAATTAAACTTTTTCCTAGAAAGTCTGATTTATTTTGAATTTCTGTGCTCTGTTGGTTGGCATTTTTTAATTATGGTAGTTAGGGTAGAGGTGGGGATATGTTGAGTTAGGATAGATTTGGCTGAGTTGTGTTGCTTAAAGGGTTAAAAGCTGAATCTACCATTTTTTATAAAATAATTTAAAATATAATTTAAAAATACAGTATAAACCACGAAATGTTCTATTAAACTCATGTAAAAGAAAAATATCATTGGAGCGTTAAACTGGAGGAACCCATGTATATATATATATATATCCCCATATATATATATATATATATATAACAAATAGCAATAACATATATATATGTATATGCATATATATATATATATATATATATATATATATATCTATTTATATTATAATATATATATAATATATATATATATATATATATATATATATATATATATATATATATATATATATATATATATATATATATATATATATATATATATATATACAGTGACATATATATTTTTTTTCGGGGGGGCGAGACAAAAATCGTTTTTTATATATATATATATATATATATATATATATATATATATATATATATATATATATATATATATATATATATATATATATACTGCTATATATATATAACTTATATATATATATATGCTATATATAATTTAATGGACTTTGTTATGGCTTGGATATGATACTTAAAAAATGCTTGGTGTCTAAAAAAGAATTTAGGGGGGCCATGATTATAAGGCCCCTGGACCACCACTGTATATATAACATATATATATATATATATATATTATATACTTATATATATAACTAACATATATATATATATATATATATATATAAATAACAACAACATATATATATATCCCCATATATGCTATATATATATATATATATATATATATATATATATCTTTCATAATATATATATATATATATATATATATATATATCACTATATGCTCCCTTATATATATATATATAAATGCATATATATATATGTATATAATTATTTAAATTAATTGAAAATTAATTAACCTTATTAGAAAACAAAATTACCATAATTTTAAAATGTGCATTTAATTGAAATATGTTTTATTATTTAAATAAACTCATTTTCCAAGTTTAATTAAAGAGGGAAAAAAAATTAATAAAACAATTCTTTCAAAAAAAAAAAAAAAAATTTTGTGGCAATTTCTTTTTCTTAAATGATTAACATAATGATGGAAAAAAGGTTTCATTATCAGGTTAAGATTGGATTTTTTATTTACAGAAACTCTTAATTTTTACTTAATGAAATATCTTGAATTATGCCGGATGCAAATGACGAGGGATCTTCAGAACAGTCCCAATACGGATGAATACCAGATACTTGGATATATATATATATATATATATATAACATATATCTTTCATATATATACTATAACTTATATATATAGCATATATACTATATACTGCTATATATATATATATATATATATATATATATATATATATATATATTAAAATACCTCTTCCAGGTGGGCTTTCCAAAGCTCTGTCCAGTTGGACCAGCATCTTTCCTGCTATTTAAACTTTCTCTTGATCCTAGAGCACTCCTAGAGAACTATTTCTCGACACAATGGTTGATGCTATTGTTCCTCGGATTATACACTTCTCAGATGGGGTTTACGACCCTTTCGATTTAGGAACTAGCATCTTCTTCCTTGACCTCGAAACGTTCTCCCCAAAAGATCTCAGAAAGATCGTGTCTAGGCGCATAAAGAATTCTATATATATAACATATTATATATATACTTATATATATATATATATATATATAACATATATATATATATATATATATATATATATATATATATATATATACTGCTCTTTCTTATCTCATCTTATACCTTCTTGTACATGTATATATATTTCCTATTATATTACCAAGAATGGTTATGTTGGGTTTTTGTATCTTGAATCTGAAGGGAGTTTGAGAGGATTGGTAGAGGGATTTGGCAGAGTCTATAAGGAGAAGTTTGAAGTAAGAAACGTATATTAAATGCAGTAGGTTATGGTTGTGAGTGAGAGCAGTCCTCGGTGTGAAATTACGTTGGGTTATGAGCAACTGGAACAAGTGTCGGAAGTTTAAATATTTAGGTATATGTTGGATGAAAAGGGAATGGATGATGTAGAATGTAGATCGTAGTAGGAAGTTGTGAATGGCAGGAAGGTGGCG
>JABUQX010060709.1:0-10000 GCA_015478945.1 Trachelipus rathkii
TTGCTCAATATTTCATTAGTTCAAAAATAAACCATTTCTTAAGTTTTTAAAAATTATTGGTTTGAACTCCTATAATAATTTAGTCCACACCCAAGTGATATTTTATGCGTGGGAAAATCTGCACTAATATACGGAAATTCTGAGAACTTTGTCTTAAACTGGATGATAGAAAGATTCGAATTTTTAAATTTGCAATATGCTAGCACGAGACTATATCAATAGGAACTTAGCATACAAAAAATGCAACACACCACGTTTCGTTATCAAATAATAGAAAACCAAATATAGATTACCCAACATTTAAAGAAAAATTTAATTCTAAAGACAGATATTTAAATTAAAAAAAAAATTCTTTGAAAAGATATTTAAGGTTTTAAAAAGAAGTGAATATAATAATTATATAAGTTCAATTGTGAATATCATACATTTAGCCTTACCTGAATTTATTGTAAGTGTTTCAAAAGATATTTTTTGCCCTCTTTGAATAAGATTTATGAATATTCATAAGCACAATAGATTAACTCTTGGGGCCTTATGCTGTTATTAGTTAATACTATCACTTAAAATACTTAGTTAGAGGAAGAGGAATTGTATTATAAGGTGGTTGTAAAATTTCTTGAACATAACTATTAATGCACTTTTATCAAAAAATTTTCAAACTAAGTTCAAGCCTATTCTCTATTCATTTACACCTTTCTCACCAATCAAAGTATACACCTCTCTAAGAAGATTAAAGTGGAGAATAGATACTGAGAATCCAAGGGTCCAGGATGATGGAGAATTATGGTTAGTTGAGAAAACGGGTAGTTGTAATAGGATTGAGCAAAAGGGGAGTCTCAAGAATTTAAAGTGAATAACGAATATAAACCATTCGAAAAGAAAAGTGAAGTAAATTTACTTCAGTTTTTATAACCGCTGGCCTATGTTGGAGCGAAAATTCAACCAATGTACTTGTAGTATATCAACCGGTAACCTGAAATGATTAAGAGTAAAACGGGCCAGGCCCCGCCTGGATATCGCCACAGTGCAATACCTTACCTCCTGCCCACATTCATTACTTAACCAGGGTGTATATAGGTCTAGCTCTCATATTTTTAATTTGTTTGTTCTTAATTATCTAAATGAGAGACTATCTTCATCTTCCTTTTTTTTTGAAAAAAAAATCCAAAACCAAATTTACCAATGGTTAGATAAAGGAAGACCTCAGTATAATAGCTTATTAAGCACTCTTCAATATATTATTATTCTATATTTATTATCTTTACATTTATTTATAAGTTACATGACTCAGATTATGAACGGGAACGTGAATAACTAGCATACTGAGACCTGCACCCATCCTAAAGATCAATGAAAACTGCCTAAAAAGGAAATAAACAGATAAACAGCCCAAAAAAACCACAGTAATAAAAGACCTTAACTCCATTGTTTTGCGCCCGCTATAAACCTAAGATTTGAATAATGAAAGGATAGTATAGACATGTGTCAAGTGTCGCAAAATTAAGTTAATTAGATATCTTTTCACCGTAGTTTAGATCTACATATAAGTACCGCCTTAATTGAAGGTTCAGAGAGAATTAATAATGCACTTTTCCACAATATTGGCGCCGCAAGGACAATGTTGAATTTTTTATGTGAAATTATGCTAGTGATAAAATGGATACTACATGCTAGACAAGGAGATTCATAAAAAATTCATCCTTTGGCATATAAAACTAAAATAAAACAAGATATCATTTGAGTATAAGATAGCCTAAGAATCCATAAGGATTTGTTTAGTTAAATATTCTCCCCACAAAATATATGTAACTTATCTATATATACCTAAAATATCAACATTACTTAAAATTGAGCTATAATAGAATGATTTTTAATAATATGTGAAAAAGTAACATATATTAGTTTTATACGACATCATAATTTCATATTTATTGTTACTGTCGTTACTAGTTAAATAATTAGTTAAGTTCTTTAGGGATAGGCTTGTCAGGATTAAGCTTGGTTAGATTCTGCGTCTACGGTTAGTTCCATCAGACGGAGTTAGCCTTGTTACTACATGGGAACAACTGCTCATAAAACTTTAGCCAGTGATTTCCTCTATATATAAAAGATTTTTTTTTATTCTGTGTAGATCTATACTTGAAGTAATATGAGAGAGACTTATTATTAAGAATACTATGAGACACATAGATTTTATATATCTTCATTCAGTTTGGTATTTTGTTATATAGAGGAGCATGTAAGAACAAAGCTTCTTTGATATATAATAATTTCATAATGTCTTCCAAATAACTTTCTCTTTAGTGGATTTTTAGTATTTGTGTGTGACTATTGGAAGTTACATGTTCATGGAATTTCACAATAGATATAACAAAGGTTTACCATTACTAGAATTCCTATGTTAGCAAGTCTGTTCCTCTGGTAGAGTTCTATGTATGAGATTCAAATATATACTCAGATAGCAACTGTGATGAACGGGTGATGGATATGAGTAAATTGCCCTAAAGTTGTCTATTCTACATCGAAGCATCACTCCACTGCTCTACTCTCTCTCTATTCTCTTACCTATCTCACTATAATCTCTCAATATATCCTACTGAGTTAAGCTTAATGTGTCTATTATGACTACAATGCTATAACTCATAGCAGAGTTATCTAGTCTCAAGTATAACTCAAGATCAAAGAGCAGCGACAAGAATCATTGATATATATAATATAAAAAACGAGAGACTACAAGGTAAAGCCCGAGTAATAGAATACTACACATCTCGTTCAAAGGGAGTATACTCGTTATTTTAGATCATAGCTGTATTATATGAGCATGAAAGAGTATAAAGATCAGAGCAGCTAACGCATCCGAGTGATCAGCTGTTAACGCAACTCACTCCTGAAGGATAGCGATCTTACCAAGTAACCCAATTTATTCAGAAATTGAGCCTTCAGATAAGACCAATTTCTCGTAAATCATGCGAGGCTGCTTAATATAACTTAGCGTACTAATATATATACTACTCAGTAGGCGAATATTATTATAAGTAGGGATATTTTAATAGTATACTTTCATTGATATATGAACGATATAATGAATGTGTAATTGTCCACGCACCAAAAATGGATTTCTCTCAATAATATTTGGGTGTACCTAGTGCGTGAGTATATAGGCTGGTGACAAATATTACAGCGAACTAAATTTAATAGAATCTTTTCTAGATTGTATCTAGTGTAGTTTTAGTAGAGGGCCCTTGCGAGAGAAAAAGTCACTAACCAACTCTTGGATTTGAAAATGATTTCGGCAACACTCGGCAGCGCATCACCCTTCGTAACAGCTCATCGCCGAGGATTCCGTTCTTATAAGCGCTCTGTAATTATTACCTTTTATAAGGGAAAAAAGCTATTTAATGATCTTTAAAGGATCGTGAGGTCTCAGTATCAGCCTTAGTTCAATTCACGTCTCCGTTCATATCTGAGTCTTACTTATAATAATTAAAAAATAATTGAAAAATTGAGTCTATACTTATACAGGGTCTTACCTTTGGTTTTGATTTTTTCAAAGAGTGATGCTCTTTAATATATAAAAACTACTTTAAACTTCCACACAGTGGCGGCTAGTGTAAACTTGGCATGGAGGGGCTGCAAGTTTATATATATATATATAAGCGTTTTAATAAAAGGATTATATAGTACAATTGTGATCTACATTAGCCTTACCTGAATTTGTTGTTTCAAAGATTTTTTTTGCTCCTTGAATAAGATCTAGATAGTCCATAGATAACTCTGCCTTTTGGTTTTAGTAATCTATCACTTAAAATCTTAGTTAGGGTAAATTTGATTGCGTGAAGAGGTTAAAGAGATAGAGATAGGTTGTAGTGAAATATTGAAAAGAAATGAAGAATTTTACCTCACTAACCTTTTACATTTTGATTTTTTTAATTTGATTACAACAAACAGCGACTAAATAGTACCGCTTCTGAATTAGAAGTAAGTCCACAATTGTCGCAATGACAAATGTGATTTTTTAGTGAAATTTACGTGAAAAATGGATACCACATGTAGACAAAAATATAAATCCGCCAAAACTATAAGTAAAATACGTGCATTATAGCAAATTAGCTTATAAATCCAAAAATAAAAACTATATCCCAAAATAAACACCAAAATAAGCAAATAGAAGAGAAATTGTGGAAGTATATAATAGTTTTTATATTCTCCCACTGAAGAGTTGGCAATGAAAACCATTGCAATTAAAAGAATTAAATTTTTTTTACAAATCAGATAAATTCCTGCGAAGGAAATTCTTGACACTTGACAGCAGCCTGTCTAATAGGTCTTTCTTTGACTGAATTGAGCTGAGAAATTTGATTCTGTTGAGAGTCAAGTTGAGGTGAATTTATACCTGAAGTTGAAGGTTGTACATCTACAATAGCAGTATCACTATTACTTTGAATAACTGAATTTGAATTTGAGGGATCAACTTGATCTGTATTTTTCATTGTTTTGACCATCTGAATTGGAGAGATCACTGCTTGCTTCAGCATCAGTTTCTCCACTGGAGACAGAGTGGGTAATAGATAACTCCAATGGGTAGAGATGACAAATAGAATAATGACAAGTTTGTCCATCTCCCTTTTTTAATAACACACTCCTGATCTTATCGTCATCACCAACAATGACTTCCAGAACTCTACCCAAAAGCCAGAAGGGTCTAGGCTTATTAGGTGTGTGTATCAGAACTATATCTCCAACCTTAATTCTGTTGGTCCACTCTGACTGATAGAGATTTCTACTAGTCTGGCGCAAATTTAATAGATAAGACTCATACCTATAATTCCCTGAAAGTCTCCAAAACTCTACCTTGAGCAGTTAGAGTTATGGCTAAATCTTGTTGTGGGGAGGAAGTTTTTTCCATATTGGGTGGAAACTTCATTGAATATGAGTTTTGAATTGCCATAAGGCTTCAAAAAGGAGTTTGGAGCAATTAACTATCCAAATCATTATCTCTTGATGACTATAGGTTAAGGTCTTGAATTGGATTAACATTGGTGAATATTTGAACCAACTTGTTTAACAGTTGAAAGTAAGTAAGGTTGCTTTAACCTATAGCTTATTAGAGACTCCCTTAACTGTTCGACTCATTCTCTTCCCCAAACTGATCCCACCCAACTGGAATAGACTGGAATCTTGTAATGTTTGATGTTATTGATACGCAAATGTTCGGAGAACATATTTGAAGACAAAGAGGAAAAAAAAGGAAAAAAAACCATTATTTTGGAAGACAAAGATTCTAACAGTATATTTCCACCTTGTTTAAAATTCCTGGCATTATCTGAGTACAACTGGAAGGTATGCCATATATATTTGTGAAACGTTGGAATGAAAGTAAAAAGGATTCAGTGGACATATCTGGAAGGACATCAACATGAATAGCTCTGATATTAAGGCAGGTGAAAATTAACAGATACATTTTTTGAAATTCCTTATCATTAATCTTTACAACGAGATGCCCTGTAAAGTCCACGCCAGTATGCTCAAAAGGACGCACAAAATTAACTCTATGTTAGGAAGATTAGTCATTTTTGGATATTTAAAAGGTATACTGTTAAATTTTTTGCATACTATACAGTCTGACAAAACATTCTTTACAGCCTGCCTGGCCTTGGTAATCCAGAAGCCATGAGCTCTGATAAAATTGATAGTGGTTTGAACACCCAAGTGTTGACATCTTGAATGAAAGTCTCTTATGATCAATCTAGTGAGATGATGATCCTTGCCAAGAAGAATTGGATTTATCACATCATCATTATATAAAAGTGTCTTGGCAATTCTACCTTTGGATCGGATTAGGCCTTTATCATCTATGAATAAGTTAAGTTGATTGACCAGCGGTGGAATTTCATCCTTTTTAGGCATTTTTGGAAGAAAATAATATCTCGCTTAGAAAAACCAATGCTGCCCTGCATTATCTTCAACCATAGAGTTGGGGCTTTCTATCACAGATTCTTCATCCAGCCCTTTACTCCTGCTAATGAATTTGAATAATTTTGAAGTTACTTTATAAAGCCTATGCACACTTGAGTAATCTTTAAATGGTAATAAAGACTGAGTAACAACCACAGATGTGTGACATTGTAAAGTCTTTTCCTTATTGGCCTCAGACAACACCCTTATTGGCCTCAGACAAACATTTAAGTTTACTAATAGGCCATTGAGATTGATCTAGGAGAATCCAAGAAGGACCCTTTAACCATAATGGCAATTTTGAAAGAAAAATAGAAGTTGTAACACCTCTGGTAATCAGATCTGCTGGGTTTTCAGCAGTATTGATGTAAGCATAAGAAATGGATACTTTGTACTCTTGCTCAACTTGATTTTTGATTTGATAAATTTCTTTGAGCCTATTATTTACAAAAATAGTTTTTTTTTGCTCTTCCAGATAGGAGCCATGAAAGGACAATTTGAGCATCTACAAACACCTTTATGCTTTTGAACTGAATATTAGAAAATTCTGATAATATTGATTTGATACATTTGAAAAATAAGAACACAGATAACAACTCTAAAGAGGGCAAAGCCCTAGATTTGAGAGGGGCCACCTTGGCCTTTGAGAATATTAAATTAGAACCTTGACCTATACTATAAACGACAAAACCATAACAAGAGGATGAGGCATCACAAAATACAAATAAAGAGTTTGAGGGAGAAGGTGAGAAAGCACACCTTTCAATTTCAATATTATGTAATTTATTTAAATCTGAACATAGTGAAGACCAGGAAACTAAAACATCAGCAGGGACCTTTTCATCCCAATCGAGACCTAATTGCCATAATTTTCTAATTAATAACCGACCTCTTAAAGTTACGGGTAGTAAAAAGATATTTAAAGGAACAAAAACCTTGGAAACAGCAAATAACAACAATTTTTTGGTATTTGCATCAGCATTTACTGAAAATTTTTGCTAGTTTTAACTTATCTGTAAGAGGATTAAAAAGATATCCAAGAACCTTATCTTCTGATTCCTGATGTTGAACTATTCTACCCTCTTCTTCCATAACAGCTCTTAATTGATCATTATTAGAGTCCCAACTTCTAAGATGGAAACCACCATCTTCCATTCTTTTGTTGCATTCATAATAAAGTTCTTTTAAATGTTGTAGATCATTGCCACTAATAATTAAATTATCAACAAAAAAAATTATTTAATAGAATCTGAGTACATGCATCATCCTCATAAGACTGAGCATGATGCTTAATAATATAATTGAGGATGAAAGGTGAGGATGTGAAACCAAAAACAATGGTTGAGTATCGATAAGCCTTTAATTGACCATTACTTTTCAAAAAAAAGCAAAAGCGATTGCGGTCTTCGATAGATTTTAACTTAATCTGAAGGAAGGCTTGTTTAATATCCGCTAACATGACAAACTGATTTGATCTGAACCGGAATAAATGACCCAACAAGGAGGACATAAGATCTGGTCCAGTATAGGCTGCCTCATTTAGAGATGGTAAAGAATTAGTTTTAAGAGAACAGTTAAACACAGGCCTGACCTTGGTTGATACTTGTTCATCAGTTTTGATAACAGGTCTGTGAGGAACCCAAATATAATTTTTATACTCAGAGGGAGATACACTGAACTCTTCAATAATACCATCAGCTAATTGTTGCTGAAAGACATCATCATAGGCTTTAACTAAATCTTTACTTTCCAAATTTTTATGAACTCTATTAAGCACTGCAAGAGCAATGTTATAGTTTGATGGCAACAAAGGAAGTTTATCTTCAATCCATGGAAGATCTATATATTTTCCGTCTTTAAACTCTATACCACCTTTGAATTTTTCAATCTGTTTCAAATCATCTTCAGATTTATTATTATTCATACCTTCAATACCTAAGGACTCCAATTTAAACATGTTTTCTAATCCTTGCTCTACCTCAGAATTACTTAGTATGTGGCTTAAAGGATTAAAATAAGAATGTACAGGGTTTAAGACTGCATTAACCAAAGTATGGTTAACCTGCAATTGATTTTGATTTAGATTTTGATTTTGAATATGATTATGATTTTGAACAATTGATGGTGGATTTGAAACTCTTATTTGATTATTGTATATAAAATTAGTAATATTTCCAAATGGAATAATAGAACCATCTCTTAACTTAAAAGCAGATCCACTCATACATTTAATCAATTCTAGTTTAGGGAAATACTCTATTAAATCAATGCCAATTAGGGCACCAAATCGAAAAATGAGTTATTAGACTCTTTATAGCCAGGAATCAGCCAATTTTGTAAAAGATTTATTTTTTAAATTAATTAGAGCCTGATCTACGAACTTAATCTCGTAACTTAATTTAAGATCCTCATCAACCAAAAGAGGAAGGGTGAAACAAGACTGGTCCATATATACATCAAGAACAGTCTCTTTCAAAGTGCGGGTGCTAGTACCTAAATAAGTTTTTATATCGTATTGAGTGCTTTGATGATTCTCTACAGATATATTGAGTTTGTCCAGCACTCTTTTAGAAAGGTAGGACCTCTGTGAGCCACAGTCGACTAGGCATCGAACTGAAGCCGAAACTTTACCCCTACCAATCCTTATAGTAATTGATGGCAACAAATATAAATTGTTGGTGCTTTGACTAAAGCTAAGACATACATTTGTGAGGGTGGAACTTTTCCTTTGCTTACAAAGAGCTGTAATATGACTTCTTTTATTGCAAACTTGGCAACTAAAAGAAAGTTGCTCCTCAAGTCCAGGACAGTGATCTGCAGTATGTTTAGTACTTGAACATTTGGGGCATAGATTTATTTCATTACACCTTTTAATTCTTAACTCATAGGTTTGATAAACATTGCAATTGGTCATCACATGACCTTGGGATGAACAAAACTTACATGATTTTGAATAACCTTTGATTTTGGAAGTGGCAAGAATGCAATACTATGAGAAGTCATTTACACCAACTTCATAGTATGATTTGAAATTCTGCAAGGCCAGAATTGGAATCAGGCCTTATTACTAGATTTTAAGCGACTCATTCGTCTTTTCATTTTTCATTATTTTTAATTTAAAATTAGGCTTATCTGAAGTATTTACATTTTTAAATTTTTGAATAGTATCTAAATGGGAAGGACTTGATGAAAATTTTGACCTTTTTATGATTTGACGTTTTAAACAATATTTTTTGATAACTTCATTATAGCTATTAAATATTTGATTTAAATCACAGAGTAATTGGTATTCAACTTGCGAGTAATTTCTTTGACTACCACATTAGGTAATTTTGATAAAACTATGTGGCTAAGTACTACTAATCCAGTAGCCTCCTCAAGATATTTGAGGTTATAACTCTCAAGTTCATATATTAATGTTCTGATATCATTTAAGTAAACCCTAGTCGCATTATATGTTGGGTCAAATACTGGTTTTAAAGATATGATTTTTTTAATGATTTCATCAATGATAAATTTTTCGTCTAAAAACTCCTAGTCTTAAAGTTCAAGAACCATTGTATAATTATTATCACTACTAAGAGAAAGATTCTGAATCAGAGAGTATGCATATTCCTTTAATTTATTTTTTAAGCAATGAAGTTTAATGGATTCACTTAAATTTTTTGTAATCTAAGGAGCTCTTAACATTTTGAAATGAAGGTTTTATAAGCAAACTTATCAGTTTCATTGCCCTCAAAGAAACCACAATCTATAGCTCTAAGAACAGATTCACTGAAATGAGAGCAAGTATTTTTTGGAGGGGTGGCATTTTGATCTCCTTTAGATTTTAATTCACTTAATTTTGATTTAATCGAGCATTGGTACTGAATCTGACTACACAACTCTTTATTATGAAACTCAGGAATGAGGGAGTCACTTCATTATCATTATATAATTTTTATTATATTTGTTTTCTTTTTGTTTAATATCTTTTAACAAGGACTCTACTTCCTCTACGAGATCCTTTACATAAACTGCATCTTTATCTTTATTATTATCTGTA
>JABUQX010060709.1:15000-25540 GCA_015478945.1 Trachelipus rathkii
GCCGCAAACGGTTCCATCATTAACACGTATGGCACGAAACAATTGCATCTTACCCTTTCGTTTCGCCGCGATTTTTTGTGGAACTTCGTAATCGCAGATGTTACTCTCCCCATCATTGGCGCGGACTTTCTTTCTCACTTTAATATCCTCGTGGACTTGCACCATAACCGTCTTATTGATTTTGAAACCCAGTTCTCTTCCGCTTGCATTCGTGCTACCTCTTCCGTCAGTGGAATCCAACTTCCTGCAGGTAATACCCCTTATGAATCTCTTCTTCTTTCAGAGTTTCCCAATCTTGTCTCTCCTATCTCGGCTCTTCCGGAGGTTACGCACAATGTTGTACATCACATTGAGACGAACGGGAGGCCTCCTTTCTCCCACGCTCGTCGTCTTGCCCCGGACAAACTTCAGGCCGCTAAACAGGAGTTCGACTCTCTGCTTAAGCAAGGCATCATCCGCCCTTCTAAGTCGGACTACGCTTCTCCTCTGCATCTCGTACTTAAACCAAATGGGGATTACCGCCCGACGGGTGACTACCGCTGCCTGAACGCCATCACACGCCCGGATAGATACCCTGTCCCTCATATCCAAGATTTTACCGCTCATCTGTCCGGGTGCTCCATATTTTCGAAGGTCGATTTGGTAAAAGCCTTTTACCAAATTCCCGTCCATCCTGACGATGTCCACAAGACCGCTGTTATCACCCCATTCGGTCTTTTTGAGTTCTTAAGGACTCCTTTCGGTCTCCGGAACGCCTCGCAATCGTTCCAACGTTTTATAGATTCCATTCTTCGCGGTTTACCCTTTGTTTTCGCGTATATAGATGACCTCCTAATCGCTAGCTCCTCTCCGGAAGAGCACATCTCTCATCTTCGACAGGTTTTTCGCAAGGTTGAGTGAGTACGGCATACGCGTCAATTCCTTGAAGTGTGTGTTCGGTGTTCCTTCCTTGACCTTTCTTGGACACACCATCTCTTCCGAGGGAGTCCGTCCTCTCGACGATCGTGTTTCTGCTATTCGTTCTTTCCCCCTTCCTTCTAAACAGCGTCAACTCCGTCGTTTTCTCGGTATGATTAATTTCTATCACAGATTCATCCCGTCGGCGGCAGAAATACTTCGCCCTCTTAACGCTCTTCTCAAGCCCTCTCGGAAAGGTTCTTCGGCCTCTGTCACCGTTGACTGGACCGACGAGGCCCGCCATGCATTCACCTCCATCAAGGAAGCCCTGGCTTCCTCCGTTCTTCTCGTCTTCCCCTCTACCACCGCACCAACTCGGATCCATACCGATGCCTCGGATTATGCGGTGGGCGCTGTTCTACAGCAGTTTCTTGATGGTGAGTGGCGTCCTTTAGCATTTTTTTCTAAGAAACTCCAACCTCCCGAGGTTCGGTACAGTGCCTTCGGAAGAGAATTGCTGGCCATTTATCTCGCCATCAAACACTTTCGCTATTTTATTGAGGGGCGAGAATTTTCATATTCTTACCGATCACCTGCCTATCACCCATGCCATCACTGCCTCTACTGTCAAACAATCACCTCGCGAGGCACGTCATCTCGAGTTTATCGCTCAGTTCACCACCGACATTCGTCACGTTAAAGGTGCTGAGAATATTCCCGCTGATGCCCTTTCCCGCATTAATGCCATTTCTCCTCTTCCTTCTATCAACTATGAGGAGATGTCCCGTCTTCAACAGCTGGAGGAATTTACTTTCCCAGCCAATTCTACCTTCGACATTCAAAGCGTAGAGGTATTTGGTTTCCAATTTCCACTTCTTTGTGACATGTCTTCTCGTCTGCCTCGTCCTGTCGTTCCTACTCCCATGCGTCGTCTTGTATTTCACACCATACACGATATTTCGCATCCTGGTGTAAAAGGTTCGCAGGTAAAGGTCGGCAAACATTTCGTCTGGCCGTCACTTCTTAAGGACGTTAAACTGTGGACTTCCCAGTGCCTTAGCTGCCAACGGTCCAAAGTTCACAGGCATACTAACGCTCCCGTCGATCAATTTCTTCCTCCGGGACAACGCTTTGACCAAGTCCACATTGACTTGGTCGGACCTCTGCCTTCCTCAAATGGTTTCACCCACATTCTCACTTGTATTGACCGCTACACCCGGTGGGTCGAGGCCATCCCTCTTCGAGATACTTCTAGTGAGACCATTGCTCAGGCTTTTCTATTTAATTGGATAGCGAGATTTGGCACTCCGTCTTCGGTTTCAACGGACCAAGGCCGCCAATTCGAGTCTTATTTGTGGAAAGACCTCATGGTCCTCATTGGCTCTAAGCGTCTCCGTTCATGTGATATCACCCTATGGCTCAGGGCATGATAGAAAGGTTTCACCGCCAGCTTAAGGCTTCTCTTATGGCACACGGGAACCCCGAAAATTGGTCTGAAACGCTTCCTCTTGTTCTCCTTGGCATCCGAACTTCTTATAAAGAGGACCTCCAATGTTCATCAGCTGAACTGGTCTACGGTTCTTCTATTCGCATTCCCGGCGAATTCATTCTTCCTTCGCCTACCTCTTCCAATCAGCATACCTTCCTTGCCCGTCTTCGTCAGTGTGCTGATTCGTGGAAGCCTTCCTTACCTCGTCAATCTCGTCGTGCCACGTATATACCAGCTGAACTCGACTCCTGTACACACGTGTTGGTCCGTCACGACTCGCATCGCGGTCCACTTCAGGCCCGATATGATGGACCTTTCCGTGTGTTACAGCGCCATCGTAAGTATTTCTCACTGCAAAAGGGGACTAAAGTGGAGAACGTTTCGGTTGATCGGATCAAGCCTGCCTTCTTAGACACCGATCCTGTGTCTTCGACCACCCCTTCTCCATTTCCTGCACCCCAGGTTTCTCCTCGCTCTACTCCATTGCTACCTGTTATTCCCCCTGTTCCGTCGCCGCCTTGTCCCCTACCGCTGCCCGCACTTCCTCCGTCTAGTTCTTCACTTCCCGTTCCTAGTTCCTCTACCCCCTTCTTACCCATCGTTCCTCGTGTGTCCCCATCGACACCTGCTCCTGACATACCGCCTCTTCCGCTTTCCCCCACGGTTTCTGATTCAGCTCTTCCGGTCTCTCAACTTCCTCCAGCCCCTTCAGTTCTTCCATCTCCTTCGAGTCCTGGTTCTTCTCGACCGTGTTCTACTTCGCGTTTTGGGAGACCTTTACGTCCGGTTGTTCGGTTCTCTCCTTAATTTCTGTGACGTTCCACTACAGAAGGGGGGGTACTGTAGCTTCTTTATCATTTCCTTCCTCTCTCTCTCTCTCTCCTCTCTCTCTCTCGTCTCCCTCTCTCTCTTCTCTCTCTCTCTTCTCTCTCACTCTCCTGCTTCTTCGCTCCGCTGCTATTTTTTGGTGGCGTTGCAAGTCGCTCTGCGCCTTCTTCTTCTCTGTGCCGCCATTTTAGATCTCACGTAATTGTTTTTTCTCCGTCTTCTTCGATCCTGAATTGTGTTTAAAGTCCTTCTAGAAGTTTATTGTATTCAGCAAATATTAAAACAGCTTTCTTGTGATCATATTATACTGCTTAAAGAAGTTGTTTAAGTTTAAACACCGTTCATTACCTCGTATGCATCTTGGGGTAGGTACCTAACGAAGTTTAAATCAAATTAGTTTATTCAGTGGTATGTTTGGTGTTTAGAAATTAGTGTTCAGTGATACTTATTTTTTATCTTTTATATTTCAAAGTAATATTAAGTTTGCATTTTCATATTAAAATGATTTATTTTACATATTCCATTCGAAATACATGTTCCAAAATATAATAGTTTCCCTTTTTATTTTTGAGCAAAAGAAAACATTTTATATGGGAAACCTTTCTAAAAATTGTATCTCTTTTGAAACGTTCACAAGCATTTATAAACTATTGTTATTTTTTTTACTATTCGCATTCGTATTGTTTATTTTTTTACATTGTATTTTATTAATTGTTAATTGTATATCATGTACATTTAATTTATGTATTGTTTTTAAATATAGGTTTTTGGATCGTGGAAATTGCTGGTCTCTTTTCATCTTGCTGGCAATTTCTACTGAGAGGATTTTGGTACATCCACCCCAAAAGGCCTCGTCACTAGTTACTGTTTACTTGGGGGGGTGTTGCTTTTGTTCATAGGTGGTGACTTGTGTTCGGTGCGGTGCCTATTTTGCGCTGGCTTCTCTCCATATTTCGGTTGTTCTGTGTGAGTAGTATGAAATGGTTGGATGAGTGGCCATGGGATGAGTGTTTAAAGGCATTGCCACTCGGTAGCGTGGTTGGGGCTAGTGGTTGCTGGGTTGGTTAGGGGGGGGGTGTTAGGTTTCCTTTTAAGCATTTCATATATATCATATATATATATATATATATTTATATACAGAGTGGCACCGTTAATTGGAGAAAAGTTAACGCCGTTAATATTTTCGCTTAATCGTTAACAAAAAATTTTGATTAAAACAAAATTAACAATTAAAGGCGTTTAATCGAATTTATGAACATAACGTTAGTATAAAGGTAAATGAGGTTACAAACAAGACACTTTCTCAAAAAGTATGTAGGAGGTAAAAGTAATATGAATTGTTAATTTTCCTTTGATTTAAATTGTTGATTTGCAGATAGTCAAATTTAATTTCTCAATGAAAATTGTATATATATATATATATATATAATAGTATAAATTTAATATATATATATATATATATATTAATATAGTATATATATATATATTTTATCTTAAATATTTTTCTTTCGAGTATATTTCTATACCGGTCATTTAATATTTGTTGGGTTTATTTAGATTGTAAGGTTGTTTGTGAGCTTGTGGGCGGTGGTTTAGTGTTTGGTTGGTTAGTGCAGGGCTGGTATTATGGTTATGTGAGTTGGTGGAGGTGGGTATTTGTAGATTGATATAGGTGGAGGTTTGATCTGTTTGGAGAGCGCCGGTGTAGGTGATTATGTTCGGTTTGTCTAGGTAGTGTATTTAGTTATGTACTTATAGGTGTGGTGGGTTTAGTGCAGGTGGTGTTGTTTAATTGTTGTTGATTGTAATAATAGTGGTTAGGTTTTGTTTGTTTGGATTTTAGGAGTGGCATGATTTGTGTGGGTATTAAGTGAGTGATTGATTGGTTATATTTAGTTGAGTTGGGGTGGCGGTTTTGGGGGCGTTGTTTGGTGAGTGTTTGTGTTTTTGGGGGGTGGGGGATGTAGTAATATGGGATGTGATTTGGGAATTGAATGGATGTGTTTTGACTGTGATATAATGTAGGATTTAGTTGTAATAATAAGTGATTGAATTTTATGAGATAATAATAGATAGTGGATGGTGATAGATTGGAGAGGAGATATATTAATATGGTGAAGTGATAGGTAAGCTAAATTTACGAAAGTTAGGATAAGAATAGATATGAAATAGATAAACTTGTATTGGGGTTATATGGTGCTGGTGGATTATCGATGCAGTAATAATAATAGATTGATGCTTGAAACAATAATTAATAATGGATATTTAAGTCTTATCTGGAGCGTAGCTTTAAATATTTATTGTAGGCTTTAACCTGAGGCTAGTATTACTGAGTGGCCTGTACTTCCAGGAGGAATATGTGTCCAAAGGCGTAATACCTTATGATTAAGTACGTTGGTAATAGTTATATTATGTAAAAAGTAAAAGTAGGAGTATATGTTGCGTCGGGGTCTGAAGCTTTACAAATTTTTATAAGGAGAGAGTGATGCCATTTTTGCTTTGCGTCGGGTGACCTGGTGAAAGGCACGTCAATTGTTTCGCTGAGCTTGTGCCCCCCGAGCTGTGCACTTATAGAAATCGTTGAGCATGAAAATGTGTCGGATGATTTATATTGCTGGCAGGTTGTGGCTCTCTGACTTGGTTAACTCGGGCTTTTTTGTACTAGGTATAGGATTTCGTGTGGTACGGTGGTGCGGTATTTTGTTGTTGCGGTGTTTCTGGGGTTGGTGGGTATCTGGGGCAGCTCTGGTGAATGGGAGTCAGCTTGTTTTGCGGGATAGCGGCTGTGCTTTTGTTAGTGGTCTGTAATTTCGGGGCTGTGAGATGATTGAAGGTGTTACGGTGGGTGTTCGTTATTTTGGAGAAGGTTGTTTATGTTTGTCGTGTTGTCGAAGTGGTGGTCATGCCAGTAGTCCATTGCTTTGGTATTTTAAACTTTCCAAACGCTGAATGGTTTTGCATTTGTCGAAAACATCCTAAACTATTTTGGAAAAATGACTTCAAACTTGAAATAACAAAGAATTAGACATATTATCTAAACGTGGTAGGAACAGAAATTTTTTGATATTTGACCCCTTATTGAAGCGAATTGGTCGATTTTTTTAAAAAGACTCTACTATTTTTTTGGGTTGTTCAAATTGAAAATTGGATATTTTTCAGTCTATCCAATCTGGCAATGAAATTTTCAGGACTTTGTAGTCGGGGAGAATTGCAGCACTTTTAATAATTTTACTTAGATAATTATTTCTTTGTAATATGCAGTAGTTTTGGATTTGTTTCTGGAACAAATTTTTCAAATAACCAAAAAAAAAAACAAAACTTTGTTGGGGAAATTTTTTTCGAGGAAAAATTTCCGTTATTTGAGTAATAGAAAAAAAAATTAATCTATCAGTAGTGTGTAATCTCGCGGTCCCGTTTAGTATAAGCCCTGAAATTTGATGTTGAATAGATAAGTGAAAAATAATGTCAATATTTTCATTCACTGTTTTCAAAAAAATTCAATTCAAAACTCTTGAACAAAGTGAAATAATATTGATTTTTTTTCTATGCTTATCCGATCAAACCATCAAATTTTCAGTGTTTGTAATAATCGGGCGAGATACACCTTTTTTCCTTAGATAATTTTTTTTTTTTGTATACGCAAAAGAAAATTTTTAAAAAATTTCCACATTAAATTTTTTTTGCATAATTTGAAAGTGATTTTTGTCAAACACTACTGCATGATACAAAAGGAAATTATCTAAGTAAAAAATGTGCATCTCTTCCCACTACATGTGCCGTGAAAATTTTCACAGCAGAATTCAATATAACTGAAAAAAAAAAAAAATATCCCAATTTTTTAAAATATTGAAAACCAAACACATAGTAGGTTTGAAAATCGACAGATGCTGCAAATTGGGGTCAAATATATTCACCAAAAAAAATTCTGTTCCTAGACTTTTTAGGATATGTCCAAATCTTTGTAATTACCTCAAGTTTGAAAAAGTCATTTCAAAATGTTGAAGGAGGCAGTTTCGAACAAATTCAATAAGATCGGTTTGGAAAATTGAAGAATAAAAATTACCAAAGGCAATGGACTACAGAACACACGAAAAACAGCTCTAAAACGACGTTAAACTTAGACGTCAGCCAAAAAAGTAAAGCAGTTTGGTTTGTTTAAAGAAGGTTTAAAACGGCTGAACAACTTCGATTTTATGTCCTTTTTAAGGGAAGGGATGAAATTGGGTTTAAAGCACCTAGAAGCAAAAATTGCGCACCACCTAATACAAAAAATATGTATATTTTTTTTAATAGAATTAACAAAACGCTTATTAAATGCTCCTACTACTTATATTTTTTCATAGTCACAAAAGAAGCAAGTTCAAGCAACGAACGAAAGAGTTATGACTCATTGAACGGGCAACAGTCACTATCTCCTTTTTTTTTTCTTTTTATAGATACCAATAAGAAAGGAGAATACATCATAAGAAAAACAAATTTAAAACATTACTAACGAGATAATAACCGGTAGAAAACACTTTTGAAGCCATAAGTTATGAGAGAGCGTTAGGATAAATATTTTTGGAAAGAAAAAGTAATATATCGTATAGAAAGAATAAATCGAAATCTAATACAATTTAAAATCTGATAAGAAAAATATTTTTTATAAACTCGTAAATTAAGTTAAACGGTTTAACGGATGTATGGGGAAAATAATTTTTAACTCGTTAATAGTCCGTTACATCTTTTCGAAATTAACGAAAACGTTAAAATTGGACGAGAAAATTAACGAGTTAATTAACCGATTAACGCTTTAACGCGAACGCGTTAATGCCCATGAACCACCTTTTTGTATATATATATATATTATATAGTATATATATAATATATATATTATATATATATATATATATATAATATATATATATATATATATATTACATATATATTATATATATATATATTATTATATATATATATATATATATATATATATATATATATATATATTATATATATATATATATATATATATATATATATAATATTATATATATATAATATATATATTATATATATTATATATATATATATATAATATATATAATATTATATATATATACAATGTTTTTATACTTATGTCAGTATCCATCATGGAGGCTAAGGAGGTGGTTGATAAGTATTATTACGATGTGAAGGAACCTAATAGCTATGGCGGATTCACAAGGTTTGCCTCGAGGTTTCCGGACATTGGAAAAAAGAGTTAAAAGCATATTTAGAGGGTGAAGAGGCGTTCACTCTACATAAACCTGTAAGAAAAAAATTTCCTACCCGGAAAACGCCAAGCCCCCTACCCTCGATAAGCGTAATGGCAACTGGATTAATTTTAATTCCGAAATGGTTAAGATTACAGCTCGTAATAATGAATGGCATCAATACTATCTTTTCACCATTGATTGTGTAATTCTAGATATTTATGGTTAAAACTTTTAAAAGATAAAAAGTCAGTTACTGTAACTGAGGGCCTTGAGAGAAATTAACGAGGGTGACAGCGATGGCCAAGATATGCGTGTTGGACGGAATAGGACCAGGGGGAACTGAATTTATAGCCGATGAAATTTCAAGAATTAAGTTAAAGAGTATGACATGGGGTATTACAATACATTCTCAGTGAATAAAGCAGCTATAGTTGAAAGAGTACAGCGCACAATCAAGGAGAAAATGCACCGGTACTTCACCCGCATGAATACTTTTAAGTATATTGACATACTACAAGACCTTGCTCATTCTTATAATAGATCGTTTCACAGAACTATAAAATCTACCCCTCTAGAAATGTTGAAAATAAAGCCTGCGATCCTGCAGCAATCACAACGAAGAGCCAGAAAAATTAAGGATAATTCAGGTGTATGCTTAGGCGAATATGTACGAGTTTCCAGAGAGTCGGAAAGGTTTAGGAAGGCGATGAATCAGGAGGTCCCAGATGGTTTACAGTTCACAATATTCGATGACCTTTCCCTTATGACCGTTTATAAATTAGAGTAATAGTTATTATGGAGGTTTAAAGCGATTTCAATGTCACCAAGTACTTCAATCTAAAATTTATGAGGAAAAGGGCAAAATACTCGTTCAACCGAAAGTAAATGTGTATAACATTGAAAAAGATCATAGTGATCGAAAGGAAAGGAGGCCGAAATAAACAGTACTTGGTTAAAATGGAGGCTGGGCTACCTAACAATTTAACTCTATATGAAAGCAAAGTGAAATTAAGATCTATTAATCAAGTTGTTCATTGTTGAACCATAGGCGAGTACAGACCACTTCTATTTAACGTATCTGCCTTTCATCGCATCGATGCTGAATCTACATGCCTGATAATAAACTCTCAGACTTCAACAGACAGAGTTACTTGAATCTCTGTTTGACATTGGAAAGAGACGTTTATGAGTAGGGTTTTTTTTGAAATGATCTTGGGAGACAAAATTGAGGCACACATCCCTACTATTTGTACCTGGATGAATGTTTACAGAGAATGTAATTGTGTTGAAGCTATATTGGATGTGAAGAACACAGGTGATCTGAACCGCATTACTATGGGTACAAAAGAATACTTTTATTTTATGAAAGAATTGTATTGAGAAAATCCTATTTTAAGTCAGTACCTGCAATGTTCAGTTCAGCTATTTAAATACGCTTTTAGCGACTAGTAATATATGTAAGAGATCTAATTTACAACATCGATATTCATCCCTCTGATGAATGAAGTTACGGCGTTATTTTTTTGTGAGAGTTACTTTCGTTTTGGCAGCATTCGCGAGTCCGGCGCGGTTCCATTGAGTGCTTTCCGTTGTGATGAGGGCGATTTATTGGTCTGACTTGTGCGTGTCTTCCTTCCAGGCGTGGGACTGAGTCCGGGGGTTGTGTGCTGTCCGGTCGGCAAAGGAGAAAGAGGATCTTGCCTCTTCAATTGTGGGTGAAGCCGTGTGCTTTGTTTGGGTTTTCGTGGAGTTTAGAACTGAGTCGTGTAGGGGTTTCGATTGTTGGAACGTTTAAATAAGATTGGTGTTTAGGATAGGTCCGAGTGCTTTGATGGAGTGAGGTTTGTGTGGCGGGTATCTTTGGTGTGGGGTTGATGGTGTGGCCTGTTTAGAATAGAAGGGTGGTGATGAGGTATGGGTGTCGAGGTTTAATAGAAGGGAGCTGGAAGCTGGTAGTGAGAAGTATCCAGGACATGTTGTTGGGGTGGTTTGGTAAAAAAAAAATAAAATCGACGAGCAAGACCAGGGTACTGCATTATACATGTACCCCCTCCGAGATGCTCAAGCACCCAGGCATGGCATACGTTTA
>JABUQX010060710.1:35000-37774 GCA_015478945.1 Trachelipus rathkii
TTGAAAAAAATAATGTTATGTAGCAGATATCTTTTATAGGTTGATGCTCTTTTAAGTGTTATTTATTATTCTAGATTTTGCTAATTATAATGTATTATGATGGAGTAGTTATGTAGTATATAATAATAATATGTTATTTTATTATATTATTATTTTATTTTTATTATAATATATTTTTTTTTATTTAGTATTAACCAGGGGTTACCAGTAATATATATATATAAAATATATTATAATTAATGATAATATTAAGTACTTATAATTATATATATTATATTTTAAATGTACATTATAGTTATGATATGAATTTATGTACATGGTATATAATTGTGAAAATTAATTTAGGGTATTAATTTATTTAAATTTGATTATATGTTTGATTTTAGGTAAGTATAATCCTATAAGTTATTATATTACAATATGTAATTTAGGTATAATGGTTGTGAGTGAGATATCATGGTATATGTGGAATAGCGGATAGTATAAATTTATTTATCGTGAGTGTTATATATATAGGTGTGCAGAGAGATTGATTGTAAGCCTTTAGTTTATTATCTTGAGTTATTATTGTGTCGGAGTGCTCAATATATTCGCTCAGTTGTATTGTTTTTATATTGTATTTGATGTTATATTTCATATATATAGATTGTGTGAGTGATAGAGAGTGTGTTGGGTGTGGGCTATAGTTTGTTATGACAACATGGTAGTCTGAGATGTGATATAATCACGTGTAGGAAGTAACGCAATATTATAAGTGATGTGAAAGCGCGGTACATACACAGAGTGAGTGGATAGTAACGTTATTCGACTTGAGATTTATTATTTTTACTATTTATTTATAATAACTCATGTTATGTATCAGAGGAGCTTATAAGGACAGGTGTATAGTGTTGTGTTAGTCACGTCTTAGCACCTGTATGTAGTGGGATTTGAGCTAGTGAGTGCGGCTATAAAAAGGTTCGACTACTAGTACACAGTTTACACTAAATGATGTGTGATAGCTCTTAAGGTGAGGATGAGCAGCAGCGCGCATAATCGCAGTGTATTTCCTAGATAGTATTTCTTAATGTGAGTGCGTTCATGTATAGCTGCGTTATATTCCTAGGACCTAGTTATTGTATGCATTATCATATATCAGATACACTGATGTCATGAACTATAAATGTTAGGAAGCTTTAATGGTCGACAACATGTGATGTTTATATATTATTGATATATATAGGATATAAGACGCGGATTGATCTTTTTTTATTTTAATAGTGTGGTTTGATGATATTGGTGTACATAGGAGTGTGAAATTGTTTCATTGCTAAGTGAGGAGTAGTATGATATATATATATGTTTTTAGTGTATAGTGGTAGTGAGGGTAGAAGTGTGGTTGACGTGTAGAATAACTCGTATAGATTCAGTATTGAGGTATATGGAGAAAAGTTCCGTGACTATCTACATATGTGTGTGGCTCACATTATTTATTTTGTTCATTGAGTAGAGTCACTTGGTAGTTGAGTGTGTGAATAATATGGTTATTGTATGCATGCATATACGTTACTGGTTCACTCTGCGCCGCTCGTGAGTGTACGACCGGTGTGTATATTTGGTGATGAGCTTCGTGTGTGTGTGAGTGTGTACACTCAGCAACTCACTCTCATGGCACACTATAGCACGCTATCTGTGTGTGAGATATACTACTATCACATAGGATTACGGTACTTAAGTGCTCTATAATAGTATATCGTGGTGGAGGAGCGTGGTTCTCGCCATATTGCTTTGATTCTCCACGGATAGCGTGTTTGAGTAGGTGTAGTGGTTATTGTGATAAGTCTTGGTCTAGATGTATCGATATGCTTGTGTGTGTGAATATATAATATTTTAGGTAGTTGTTTTTTATTCATGTAGGTCTGAGTGAATATAAAGTTGTTGATGACGTATTGGTGATATGGTATCAGATCGTTTTGGTATTGTGAACGGCTTTAATATAAATAATAGAAAGTAGGATACATCCTCAGTTCAGCCGACACGTCAGGTTGACTATTATCGATAAAGGATAGGGTAATCCATAGATAGGTATAGGTGGAGGGATTAACTGTATTGGAGATGTATATGGTCCATTTATTACATACTAGAGCCTTATATATCTACTAGCCCTTGTACTTTTTATTTAGAGTGGTAGATCGTGCTATATTTTTTATATACGTAATATTATATTATATAATTTTATATTAATGACTATAGGTATACCTATTTATTTGGGTCCTTGGGATCTTTTATTATTCAGTTACTCACAATACCTATATGAGTCTTCATGGTTTCATATATTATAATAGGTGACACCTCACGGTATTATCTTATTTGGCATGCTACATATATTACATTATTTAGTGAGCTCAAGCCTAAAATTATATATTTTTTGTAGTGAAGCCACGCTTAAATTTATTGGCTAAACTACTTACGATAAAGGGTATTATACGTACCATAATGAGTTATTCGTAAAGCTAACCGCTGAGTTTGTATCGATATTGCTATCCATATTATTTACGCTATTTTTTGTATTTATGGTCAATTTTTGTATACTACTCCATCGAGGTAATTTTTGAATCTTGCGACATTTATGATGTTCTCATAATGAGGAGAGTTTAACTATAATTTATAATGAATATAGTTGCATTAACCTATTATCTTGAGCTATATAACTCGTGCCAGCATACTATTCCTTTGATCTCTCGCTAGAGCACGCCTCTGTGAAGTGCATGTACGATGTCTTCATATGGAGTAGT
>JABUQX010060711.1:2500-5000 GCA_015478945.1 Trachelipus rathkii
ATGTGTTTTTAATTACAGAATGTGTTCGAATGCATGCAATCGATATTAAAAAAAAAAGTTGTAATTTATCCACACACATAAATATAAATTATTTTACGAGATTGTTATCTATATCTATATATATATATATATATATATATAAATATATATATTATATATATATTATATATATATATATATATATATATATAATATATATAATAATATATATATAATATATATATTATATATATATATATACCCTGCAGCCCCTCCACGCCAAGTTTACACGAGCCGCCAATGTATATCATATATATATATATATATATATATATATATATATTAGGGATGTGCCGAATATTCGGTAAGTATTCGGTATTCGGCCTATTCGGCCAAAATACCGAATATTCGTATTTCGCTTTTTGCCGAATTATTCGGGCCGAATATTGAGCTTATAAACAATAAATTACGTCAACATAAGGGAAAGTTATTTCATTTAAAATTGAAAATTTTATAAAAACTTATTTTTAAGCAATAATAATGAACTTTTAACAATAAACAACTTGTGTTTATATTCCTATAAGGGCCTTTGCACATTTTTCATATTCTAAAAGTCGAATGCGGTCGTGAAATTATATTAAAAGGCCAAACATGGTAGCTGGTATAGGGAGAGTGGCTTGCTATCATTTCATGTTTTAATCACATGTTTCTATGTTGCTTTTACTCTGCAACGTTATGTCAGAAGTCTGTTTGAGATATTTTATTTACTTGCAGAAGCATATGCCCTCTCATTTTCACCATTCAGCAACAGCAGCTGCAAGCTTTAAACTTTACAGATGCAGCTGAATGTCAAACAGCATAAATTAATTCAAGACGTTTCTACATGCTGGAACAGAACTTATGATATGCTTACAAGATTGTTTGAACAAAAAGTTCCCCTATCCATATACGCTGCTGAATGCAATCAGAAAATGTTGACTGATTTTCAGTGGCAAAATTATTCCATTTACTTGAGCCATTTGACAACATCACTAAAACAAGCATTAAACGTGAAGTAACAGTCGCCCAAGTGATCCCTTCCATTTTAGCAATAAATCTATTTTTAAATAAGGCAATTAAAAGCAAAAGCTTCAGTGGAATAATTACACTCGTTGAAGAGCTTAAGAAATCAGTAGAAAAGAAGACTTCTAAGGTTTCTATGTGAAAATCTTTGTGTGTAGCTACTTTCTTAGATCTGCGATTCAAGATAATTTTTCAACATGAATCAGATGAATCAGTAAAAAATATGGTCGTTGAGGCATGGAAAGAAATGCATGAAAATTTAACTCCTGACTCGTCTGCTGACGGTGATTCACGTAGTGGGGAAAGTGAAGCTGAAGGTTCCATTTTCACTTCTTTAATGGATTGGTTTTAAAGAAATTGTGGCATCAAAATCGTCATACAGAAAAGAAAGTGAGAGTGAAAAAAGAAGTTCCATTCTTCTGACGATGTGAGTATTGTACATAAAAGTAAAAGGCTACATACGGAATTACATCAAGAAATAAACAAATATATATATAAGTTTGCCTACTTTGACCAGTGAAGAAAATGATACCCTTCAATTTGTGGAAAAACACTGGAAATAGTTATGAATTTGAAAACAACTAGCAAAAATACCTTTCAGCTCCACCGTCATCAGTCGAAAGTGAAAGAATATTTAGAACAGGAGGAAATATTTATGAAGCCACAAGAAATAGGTTCCCCTGAAAATGGAGAACTGCTAATGTTCTGTCATTTTAACCTTAGAGCTTATTCAAATGAAGTTTAGTTTAATATCTTTAACTACGAAACTTTTCAATTTTCATTTAAATATTTTTAATATGTGAATGGTTTGCTATAGGTAAGAAATAGTTATTTACTTTTTGTTTTATTACTTTGTATATAACACTGGTAAACATGAAATTTCTTGGACGGGGTTTCGCAATTGATTATTGATGTGCTGATTCCAAAAATGTAATCGGTTTTTTGCATATCACATCGCATTTGTGAGATATTGTGTGTAACACAGATTTGTAAAATTTATGATTTTACCTTTTCAAGAGGGTCTATCACAATTATTGGGATATATATATATATATATATATATATATATATATATACTATCATAATATATATATATATAATATTTATATTATATTATATATATATATATAATATATATATATTGGATATATGGAAGGGAGAGAAACAAATCGCAATGATATGATACATGTCCTTGATAGATATATGTTAAACATATAATACAACTATGAATAAAGAGTAATATGGGACAACAATGAATGTAATAGAAGGAATGGGTTTAGTTTATGTAAACATACCTACGATGGTAGTAACTTTCTCTTCGTAGACGATCTACTGTGCATAGCGTCTGGAATATCCCTCATCAAGCTCCAACAATAGTCGGCCTCATATTGAATATCCCACTTGCCCCTGTAACCGTCCTCATGAACTTAAGATCTTGATGGAAGAGTTCACCCTGCTC
>JABUQX010060711.1:10000-14647 GCA_015478945.1 Trachelipus rathkii
TATTATTATTATTGTTATTATTATTATTGTTCATTTTGAATTATTATCTTATCATTACTTAATACTTTTTTATATTTTATTATTTTATTATTTATTATGTGATTATTATTATTATATTATTATATTATTATATATTATACTATTGTTATTATTATTATTATTATTTAATTATTTAATTATTATATTAATAAATTAATTAATTAATTAATTAATTTAATTTGCTATTTTTACTTTTTCTTATTTTTTTCATTAATAATAATATAATAATAATATATAATATCAATATAATATAATATACTTATAATTATATAAAGCTAATTTCCACAAACGTAATATAATGTCAAATAGTAATAAATAACAATTTCATTTTCTATTTTTTACATTACTTTTTTATTTTTATTTTAGTAGATAGTAGTTCGAAATTTCTATAAAGATTTTTTATTTATATTTATAATTTTCAGTTTTCTATCTAGATTTGGGCACGCCTCAAAAGCTATTACGAATCTTAAAAATTTAGACTTTGACTCTCTCGCGCTTATACTCGGTACGTCGGCATCTATATACTCGATAACTGTGTGCTCTGTGCTCTCATATACGTTTGTCGTCTCTCTCTTACGCACTATCGAAGATGTTCCTCTCTGCTACTCAATTCATTTGCTCTCGATTCACCTCTCTCGCTCTCTCTCTCTCTCCTAGTGCGCATGTTTTCACTCTGGTCCAGTATTAGGAGAAAGGTTTTTAAATTTTCCGTAAGATGTTCATTGATATGTAAGAAATAGCATAGAAGAATTTTATTTTAAAGTCATAGGTATGGAATAAATTTTGTTTTTTTTTATTATCTTTATTTCATGTTTAAGCATACCTATAACTTGTTTATATAAATAGACCGACATGCAACTATAAAGAAACACCTCCCCGCAAAACCCGCACATTCCAAACCATCGGCCTCTGACCCTATTACTATCCTCACACTTTACATCCATAGCTTACAATACATGTTTAAACTACTATGTTATATTAATACTAGCTATACTATAGCGTACAGAATCCTTATGTACCCTTCAATACATGTACAAGCCTAACTTACTGTATAATATACTATACAAAATATGCGTATACTATAGCTACAACTGTAGCTTACATACGTGAATATACAGCCTCTAATTAATACTATACTAACTATACTATAGACTTTAATCCTATACTATAGCCTACTATATCATTCTACATTATAAAAGACTCGTTTTAATAGACTTTCAACATTAATGGAAGTCTTAACAATAATAATAATTAATAATAATACATAATAATACATAATAATAATAATCAATCTACTTTATAATATGATAATAATTATAATAATGTAACAATATAATAATAAGATAATAATAATAATAATGATAATAAAAAAAAAAATATTTTTTTTTAATTATTCTCTCTTATTTTTTATTATTGATTTAATTATTATTATTTTATTTTTTACTTATTTTATATTATTTTATTATTCGATTATTATAAATAATATATTATTATTATTCTTCTCATTGAATATTATTATATTATTTTCATTTTCTCATTATTATTATTATTATTATTATTATTATTATTATTATTATTATTATTATTATTATTATTATTATTATTATTATTATTATTATTATTATTATTATTACCGAGAAATTTCAAAGGGTTGAAATTTATGCAAATTACATCCTCTACAATTTTTATTCGAAGAATTTGGAGTTAAAACATTTCTTATAGAGGTCGATATTTGGAGAGGTACCCCACTAATCAGCCCGTACTAAGCATGGGAAATAACCTTAGTTTTATTATAATGTTTTTAAATTTTCACCTATTGTTATTATTATTATTATTATTATTATTATTATTATTATCATGCCGCGCCATTATTTATTATTTTATTTATCTTATTATTATTTATTCTCATTATTATTTTTTTGAGTAGTGTAGTATAGTAGTAGTAGTAGTAGTAGTAGTAGTAGTATAGTAGTAGTAGTGGTAGAAGTAGTAGCATTTTTGTTTATTATTATTATTATTATTATTATTATTATTATTATTATTATTATTATTATTATTATTATTATTATTATTATTATTATTATTATTATTATTATTATATATTATTCATTATTATTATTATTCAGTTGTAATTGTTAAGTTGTGACCAGTAAGTAAGTGTATTATGAAATAGTAGTGATTTTTTATTTTATATTATTATTAATTATTATTATTATTTTATTATTTATAAATATTTATTATTATGATGAAATTTTTCATTATAGGTTTTGTTATTATTTGTTGACAATTTGTGTTAATTATCTATACATTTTATTATTGAGTTTTATTATTATTATTATTATTATTTACTTATTAAAATTTCATTATTATTAGAAGAAGATTGTAGCCTTAAGCCTCCTAAGATTTTAAAGATTAATATTTATTATTATGATTTTTGATTGTTTGTGATATGATATGGCTCGGTCTGATCAATAATGTTGTGACGTTTCGTTGCAAAAATTTAGTCTCGATAATTTGACGGATTTCAACCAGATATGTTGGAGCGTTTCAATTATCAAATATTAATTTCTTCATAGAACAGCTGCGTGTAACATATTTCTCACTATAAACTTAAGAATATTCATGTAAAATACAATATTAATGAATGAATTTTTTTTAAATGCTTTTAGGAAGAGTAAAGTTTTTTAGATTTTTCAATATAAATAATCCATTTTGAATTTAAGATAATATGTTCGTCTTTTGTGCGGGTTTTCTCTCCATTTGAGCTTCTTGTTGGCTAGTTTTTCATTTGGATACAATGATGTTTTTCTTATGGTTTTTAAAAGGTTTTTCATAATTATATAATCGTTTTTGATTTCGTAGAATTAAATATAAAGGTTTATTTCACTACAGCTGATTTTTTTTTGCAGATTATTTCATATTTAAAAGGCTCTGTCAAATATTGTGCAAGAGTTAAATATTGATATTTACTCACTGCTTATTATATTTTATAGTTTATCATATTTATATATACTTCTGTGATGGTAAATCCGTGTATACTAGGTACTCATATCTACGTTAATCTCGTGTGTGTTCTGTTAGTGATCCGGATCGTTAGTGATATAATGGTAGTGAATATAATAATATTACTATAGTTAATTATCTATTAATTATAGACGCTGTATAGTAGAGTAATAGTTATAGGTAGTCATTATTTTTATATCTATAGTGTCAATGTTACTATTGGCAAGGTATTACTATATGTGTTATTTGAGCTATATTATATAGTATATTTATTATAATAATTTAGTTATTTAATATATATTTATAGTTGGTACGTGAGCTGTACTGAGTATATTTATAATTACATGTTGCTACCAAATATATAAATTGACTTTAGTGATTAAAGTTAAATACCCAAGATTTTATTTTACTGTGTATTAAAGTTAAGCATTTTTTGTCATAATCGTTCTTGTTATGTTGGGACTAGTTTGTTTCGCGTCATTGTAAAAATTATAATTCTCATTAAAAAAACAACAAACATATTTTTTTTAATATTGATATGTGTTTGCTGCTATTGCAAAGTGTTGCGTTAGTTTCTAATTTTTACCGTGTTTCACTATAAATGAGATATTATTTGGCAGTTTATATTTATTAGAAACTATTTTTTCGCTTTTGTAATGTTCAGGAAAGCAGGAAAATATAATATTCCCATTTTAAGTTTTGGATATAGAAAATGTACCAACTTAATTCAATAACTTGGCAGAGTAGGGCCATTTAAATGTACTTTTTTGATGTAAGTTTGCTACTTGGTCTCATAAACGATAAATTTAAATTAACACTATTTCTAGTATTAAAATGGACGTTCAAAAAAAAGAATACTGACGTTTTTTTTACTTTTATTTTTTTTTAAGATATGTTTCACACGTATATATATGAATAATATAATATAATATAATACATAATATATGACTAAGTTAATAAATAATAATATATAATTATATTCATCATAATCGATACATAAGTATCTCCAAATAGTAATATATATAATACTAATTCATAAATTGGAACTCTAATCATATATTGACACACTTATCGTGGAGTAATGGCAAGCTAGCCTTGTGTTCTTAAAGCTCGTAGAATAGACGGTTTGTGAAGAATAGGAAAAATGTAGTTTAAAGGCGGTTTGCGAAGAGGATGTTTGTGATGAAGACGTTTGTGGCATTAACTGGTTCTATATATTTACGTTTGTGTTTCATTCGCACTTGTTCCTTGGTACCCCACCCGGTAGTAATTTTGTTCACCCGGTTTTTATATTTATCCATGGGATTTTACCCTCGATTTTTTATATATATCAAGCCAAAGTCGCCCATACTAATACATAAGAAATGACTATATATATGATATTCTTATATGTAATATTAATCTTTTTAATTAGTATATATTATATCATATTTATATATATTTAAATATATATTGATTAAGTATAATTATTTTATTATATTATTATGTTTTGTATATTGTATATATTATTATTATATATATATATTAATTATAATATATATATATATTTATAAGTATATATATTAATAATTTCTATTTAATATATTCAATAATTATAATTATTAT
>JABUQX010060712.1:0-12500 GCA_015478945.1 Trachelipus rathkii
CAACGTTCAGTTTGATGGGTGTTGGCGTTCGCATTTATCGTAGAAACGCTTTCGCGTTTTCGTGGCGCCGCTTCAACGGCAGTGATTTCTGGACAGTAAAAAATGAAATGAAGAAGACAAGAACCTAAATTAACAAATAGTTAGTTGTTATCAAAACACTATAAAAGAAGGAATGAAGGAGAAGTTTGATGAAGAAATAATTGAATGGATAAAAGATGGAATTTTGGTTCCATATAATGGATGAATGGAATAATACCTTTAATGGCCGTGAATCAGGAAATAAAAAATAAGGTAAGGCCAATGATGGATTTTAGGGAAATGAATAATTATACGGAATGTCATACTGGTGATGGGGTAAATATATGTGATGAAACGTTGAGTAAATGGAGGAAAATAAAAGGGAAAACAAAACTAGTAGACTTGAAGGCAGCATATTTACAAGTGAGGATCGATAAGAGTTTATGGAATTATCAGGTTGTGAAATTTAGAGGAAAATATTATGCTTTGACTAGAATGGGATTTGGTTTGAATTCGGCACCAAGAATTATGAATAGGATTTTAAAAGAAGTGTTAAAAATGGATAGTAAGATAGAAAAGGGGACAAGTAATTATATAGATGATATTATTGTTAATGAATCAATTGTGAGTGCGGCGGAGGTAGTAAATCATCTAAAGAGGTTTGGGTTAGTGGCGAAAAGTCCTGAATCTGTAGAAAATGGTCGAGTGTTAGGATTGAAAATAATAAAAGGAAAAAGGGCAATTTAGAATTCAGAAGAGGTAATAAAATTCCGAATATCAAAGAAGGGGATAATGTAAAAAAAAGGAATTGTTTTCGATATGCGGTAGTATCGTAGGTCACTACCCTGTTGCAGGATGGGCAAGATTAGCTTGTAGCTATGTGAAAAGAATATCTCAAACGGAGAATTGGAATGAAAATATCGATGAGAATGTGCTGAAAATTATAAAGTATTATTGAAGAAATAAATAAAAGACGATCAGTGAAGGAAATGGAATATTGACGATTCTATAAAAGGAACAGTATGGTGTGATGCAAGTAATGTGGGTATGGGCATCATCTTGGAAATAAATGGAAAAATTGTGGAAGACGGGGCTTGGTTAAGGAAAAAAGGAGATTATTCACACATTAATGTTGCAGAGTTAGAGGCAGTGATAAAGGGAATTAATAAATGGGACTTAACGGATATTGAAGTAAAATCGGATTCTGCTACTGTGATTAATTGGATCAGAACAACAATAAGTGGTAAAGAAAGAATAAAAACTAAGGGAGCAGCAGAAATATTAATAAAAGAAGATTGGCAACCATAAAACAGTTGATCGAAGATTATATTAATTTGAAATTAAATTTGTGCCTTCGGGAAAAAGCCAAGCGGATGACCATCTAAATAAAGAAAATAGAAGCATCGGAGGAAAGAATAAAGCTGATAAATAAGCAATGTTTTGTCTATTATCATTTTGAGGAGTCAAAAGAGCTTCATAATAAGTTTCATCAAGGTATTGAAAACTTTGTTTTTAGCTGGATAATGAGCAAAGATGTAAGCGGAGAGATGCAAAAATACACAGAGAATGTATTTAATGTCAATCATTAGGTAATAAATTGATAAGTTGAGAAAAGTGGTTTGATAAGAAGAAAATTAGATCTAGGTTGATGAATATATAACTCATTTTAAGGGAAAATATTTTTTGTATCTGTATTATGATGAATGCTCTAGTAGGTTTTGTATTTGGAAGGAATTGATTTCAGAGTCAGGGCAAAAATTAAAGAAAAATAGAGAATACTTTTAGAAAGGGGGAGAGTTGATGAGCTATTAATGGACAACAGTGCACCAGTTAGGAGTGAGTGAAAAGTGGATGAATTTTGCAGAAAATGAGGATCAAAAGGGTGTTTACAGAGAGACGGCATATGAATCCGGAAGAAATGGTATAATTAGAAAAGAAATGCCAGTACGGTAAGGATTGCAGAAAAAGCGAATATCTGCTAAGAAGGCTAACATTTTAAGTACAATCATATACTTAAAAGATGGTTTAAAAGGAAGAGTCTATACCGTATAAAGGGATTTTTAATTATGATTGGATTGGAAATATCAAATTGCTGATGAGGATAAAAAACTATTGTGGGTGAGGATATAGAATCAAAGTATAAAGTAGGGGAGGAAGTGTGGGTTAAGCCAGGAAAGAGTATCTGTACATCAAAATGGAATAAGGGATACGTAACGAAGGTGAATTCTAAATGGAATATCGATGTCGCCGGGATGGCGAGGAATGTTTTGGACGTGAGAAAGGTGGTTTTATCTAATGAAGAAGTTGGTAATTATGAGCCGAAAGGTAAAAAAAGCAAAAAAAAAAATTGGAATTTAATATAAATAAGGTTTTCAAGACTATTTATTTTTATGATAAGATAATTTGTGGTTAACCAAAAGATGTTTAAAATGGTGACAGAAGAGCGAACCACCAAATAATTAAGAAAGGTTGTTTGACGTTATTTAAAAAGTTAAATACAAAAAGCGTAACACTTTTTAAAGATTAATTTAAGAAAACTTTGGAGAACTTACAGAAAGACCTTATCTATTATAGATATATATGCATATATAACCATATATATATATATATACATATAACACCATATATATATATATATAATATATATATATATATATATATAAATACAATATATATATAAATATATATATATATTTCTTTATATATATATATATATATATATATATATATATATATATATATATATATATATATATATATATATACTATATACATATATATACATATATATGTTTATATATATATATTTTATACCCTTTTCCATTGGAAAGTTTTTTAATTTTAAAGAATTAGTTTAAAGAGATCTTTAGAAAATAATGATAATGAAGTGGGTGGAAGGATGAGGGAGGAGTTTTGATGCGTCAAATTGAGTATTTGAAAAGGGTGTCCGGATCAGTTTGTGTGTACCTGGGGTGGCATGTTTACAACAGGGAGGATGTTTACATGAAGGGAACAAGAATGAAAATACGGAAGAACAATGAGGCAATTCCCCATAAAATTATGATAATAATTTGATGGGATATAAAGGGTTCAAAAAAAGTATATTTGGGTAATTCATTCCAACAGTGACATATGGGTGAAACCTGGAGCATTACTAAAATAGAGGAAAAAGAAAAGGATCGAAACTGCTGGAAATGAAGGTGTTGAAGGATGCTGGTGTGTTATGAGGCAGGAAGATATCGTTGCCATTAAGAGTAATGAGATGAGAGGATTGTTCTGGGTGCCTGTGACAGGAACAGGGACCAGATTCAGTGAGACTGAGATGGTGGGCATATAGGAAGGAAGCCACCAGAACGAGTCACTTGAGTAAGGGTGGTGGAGAGTGGAGGAAGTGCGGCGAAAGGAGGACCAGAAAGGAGAGATGGAAAGAAATTGCGTGGACACAGCCTGAAGATATGGACTGACCGCAATGCCAGCTGATGGAGAATTGTGTACTTCTGGGAATGAATTTAAGTGAAATCGGCTGTTGGGAGCACGGCATGCCTTGCAGCCTTCCTGACGGAGAAATAGAGGCAGAAATGAAATATATACTCCTCTCCTCTATACTCACTCTCTCTCCCTATCATATAAATATATATATATATATATATATATATATATATATATAACATATATGCACTGCTATCTTTCTACTCTTTATCTTCTCCACTACCATACATATATATATATATATATATATATATATATATATATATAACATATATATATATATATACTATATATATATATATATATATATATATATATATATATATATATATATATATATATATATTAATAACATATATATATATATATATATATAACATATATATATATATATATATACACCATATATACCTCATATATATATATATATATATATAACTACTATCTATCTATATACTTATATATATATATATATATATATAATCATATATATATTAATGTAAAATAACAAGGATATGTTAGAGATATTACCCCCGCTCTTTGGTCTTTGGGTTTCGCGGGGTTCCTCCGCCCAAGCCCTCAGGGTATGAAACGTCCCCCCTCCATCCCCATCGGCTCGAGCCTAAAAAGTGTTAATACTCCATTTTAAGGGGCTCGTTGACTCACTGTGCAGTAAAAGTAGCCTAAACTTTACTGATCCACTTGTACTTTGTGGCTCTATATATATATATATCTTATATACTTATATATATATCCTCTTTATATATATATATATATATATATATCTATATATATATATATATGTATATATATATATATATATATATATATATATATATATATAAATCATATATATATATATATAAATATATATATATATATATATATATATATATATATATATATATATATATACATATATATATATATATCTTATATATATATATATATATATATATATATATATATGTATATATATATATATATATATATATATATATATATATATATATATATATATATCTCTCTCATATATATATATATATATATATATATATATATACCTCACAGAAAAAAACAAGACAGTCTACAACATATTTTGGACTAAAATCAACGTACATTGCTTACAAAAATAAAACATAATACTTTAAAAAAAACTAGGATACTACAATCGTTTGGCTTAATCGTTTTGAAGTGTAACAATATCAAAATAAGGTAGTATAAATCACATATTTAGATTAAAAGTATTAAATTTACTATTTTCAAAAATTTGCATAACAAACCAATTCTAAGCAAAACTAAATATTGCAAAAACCTTAAAAACACTGGTATTATTCATTTCATATATTTCTAAAATATATTCACCACATCCTGTCTCCACATTTTCTAAAAGAACAATGAATCCAATATGGCGCCATTAATGTTTATATTTCCCACGGCATCAATCTTAAGGTATAAATAAATATACCTATATCAGATATCATTCTTAAACATGAATTTTTTGGGGTCAGAAGACAGAAACTTAAGTTTAGCCATATATATATATATATATATATACCTCTATATATATATATATATATATATATATATATATATACTCACTCTCCTATATATATATATATAATATATATATATCATAATTCATTAGGTTAAGGAGTATTGTGGGCTTACATAGATCCATCTAGGTTAGGTGCTACTGTAGAGCTTTTAAGTCTAGGTTAGGATACTTTTGTTAAGTAAACGAGAAACATTTACTTATATATATATATATATATATATATATATATATATATATATATAATAAATATATATATATATATATATATATATATATATATATATATATATATATATATATATATATATATATATATATATATTATACAAATTATAGTCAGAGTTTCCGGGAAAGAGGTTAATTCTTGGAAACAAAAGGGTTGCCAAATGCAAAGAGTAGAGAGCAATTTTTCGGTATTTGAGATATCATTCGTTGTTTGGCTTCGTGCCGTAAACACCATTCGTTGTTAAGCTTCATGCTGTCAACATCTTTCGTCTTTTGGCTTCGTTAAAAGCTTTAAGGGTGCATACCCTAAACTTCATTGTTGTCGTTCATTTATTTATGTTATTTATTTGAGTTTGGTTTGGTTATTTCAAAGTATATTTCAAATATTCGAAAATCGTGCTAACATATAAATATTCAGGAAAGCTTTAAACAGGTGAACTACCTTGTTATAAGCCTGAGAAAGCAAACTTTTCTCAAAAGCTTTATATAATCTTAAATGCGTAATCTGCCGTTCCTAAATGTTTTTTGAAACGTGAAGACCTTAGGCTTTCAAAGAAATATTCCTCTAAAAATACTAAAATTGCAGTGTAAATAATCAAAAACTATTTTCAAACTTGCCAATATCTAATTCTTCTTAGTATTAATCAAGTTCTTAATTTGAACTATATATTCAGATAAGTGTATTTTGCTAATTTTTCTTCAATAAAATTATATAATTAAAAAATTATATTATCTTGAGAAAAGTTTATAACTTTAAAAGTTGTTTTCTCTTTAAAAAAAAAAAAAGTTATGTTTGTTTTCAATTTAATAGAAAAACTACTGCCGTTCATTAATGCTTCAAGTTTAACGGAAATTAGTTTACACTTTCATCACGCATATTTAAATTTCCTACGTGGAAATTATTCAATAATTTTTTATATATTTTGTATGAAGAAAATTTGCTTAGTTCAAATATTGAGAGAAAGAAAAATAATTCTCGTTCGAAAATCGTCTTTCGTAAAAAACTGATTAGTTTTGTTTAAACAAACACACAATATATTCCTCATAAAGTAGTTTGCGCATTAAATAATATTTCCGTTTGATTCGAAAATAGTCTGATGAATAAACTTGTAAATTTAAGATTGAAAATATATATATATATGGTATATATTTAATATATATTATATATATAGTTCATATATTCACGCATATATTATTTTGCTTGTTGCGTTTGTGGAGAAAGTCAGTTTCAAAGTAGATATATTTTTTGTAATATATTTTATTGTAATCATCGGTCTAGATATATATATATATATATATATATATATATATATATAAAACTTATATATTTTATATATATATATATATATATATATATATATATATATATATATATATATATATATATATATATATATATATATATATATATATATATATATATATATATAAACTGTTAGGAAAAGGTCAAGACTTCTCCTTATATCAAAGATATTATATATTTTTTTCGTTCTAAAGCGAACAAAGATATTTTGGCAATTTGATATCTTTGCGTAAAATATTATTTTGGTTATTTGGGTAATTTTTTGAATCCTTTCGCAATCATTGCTTATTTAATCATAGGTGGTGGTATTTATTAAATTTAAATCGTGCGTTTTGCTCATATATTAAGTAGTATTTTTTTGTGCATTTTTTTACGTATTTTTTTTAAGTTTTCAAATCTTCATTTAAAAAGATGTCTCTTTTTGAAGACAAGTCTCTTCGTCAAATCGTGTCTGAGTTGGAGGATGTTAGTGAAGAATTTGGGAGGGGGGACAATAACACTCTCTCTCCAGAAGAATTCGTCGACCTCACGAAAGAGGTTAAATCAAAACTGTCCCCTATTAAGAGACTGAGAGATATGATTAAAAGGAAAATCATGCTCCTTTTCAAAAATCTTCGCGATCTTTCTGTCACAGAAAACCATGAAGATTGAAGGAAATTAAATTGAAGAAAATTATATCAAAATTAGAAGTAAAGAATTTCGATGCGGTGATCGAAGAGGTAATCACACAATCATCCATTCTTCAGTATGACTAGTCAATTTTGGACGAAGAAATAATCGAAGCTGTACAGTTCCATACACAGAATGAAAAATTAATCTGGCGTATGACACCGCATTTCAGTTCACCATCTCCTTCTCCGTCTACGCATGCTGCAGCTTAAGAGGCCTCGCATGAAGACGGAATATCAGGTCAAGAGATGCAGAATATAATCAAAAATATTCATGAATCTAAACAGGAAGTAAAATCCCTGCAATAAAGTGTCAAGAGTTCATGGGTGAAGGGGACCGGTATTCTTTCCACTCGTTCCTTCTGTCCTTTCAAAATGTTTATGGGGTCAGAAAAGACATTTCTAGAGCTGCAAATTGCAGTATTTGAAGTCATTGTTATCAGGCAATGCGCTCAAAGATATTGAGCATTCAACTAATGTCGACTCCAATTTAGAAGTCGCTTTCGAAATACTAAAAAGTCTCTACCTAGACGAATCGTATATAATTGATTCTCTGTTTCATAAGATCGATTCTGCGCCTATTTTAGAAAATAATCCTCAACATATTCGAATATTCCTGTCAGAAGTAAGGGCATACATTCATGAGCTAAAGGAGTTTGGACTAGATTTCTTTAAAAATCCTTCGGCTGGCTGTGAGCTCATGAGTCATATATTCGTCGACAAACTTCCAACTGGCTTTCTTTGCGAGCTCAAATTAATCACACATGATGAATATCCTTCCGTTAATGTAATCTTGGAGCATTACGGTAAAATAATCAAGTCTATGGAGAAGGGGAGGGGAAAAACTAAACCGGCCCCTAAAAAGTGATTTGAGCGTAATCATGCTCCTTTTGAGCATAAATCAGCTAAATCGTCAGCTTTAGTTCTTCCTCTAAAGAGTAAAGTTTGAAATCTTCATCAACAGAAGACGAAAACGAACGCAGTCAAAAGGGTGGGAGATTTAAAAAATCTTCTAAATTATTTGTTTGGAAATGTAAATTTTGCAAACAGAAATCATCGCATGATTTTTTGTGAAGTATATTCTTTTCCTGAAAAAAGGAGAATCTCTGTAAAGAGCTGCGCATGTGCATCATCTGCTCAAGCAGCAAACATTTCGCTAATAAATGTCCTGTCAAGAGGTATGGACTTTGTCACCCTTGCGGCAAATGTAGTCAGAAAATCCCCATCAACACTCTAGCTTCACAAGTAGTGCGAAACGTGTCCAGTTAGGTTCTCATGGAAAGATAGCCGTCGTCAACATCAGATCGCGATGAGGAAAACTGCGTCATGGCAGCGGCTCCTGCTAATCAATATCTGTATAAATACAGGTGCAGCCTCATCCATTGGTCAAAATATTCTGCGCACTCTCTCCCTTAAAATCAAGAAGGGCAATAAAATAGTCCCTGTACGTGTGCTTCTCGATTTCGGTAGTCAGTCCACGTATTTTCATAGGAGCATTAGAAAAAAAGTTGTAGAGTCATGAAAATAGTCTCAAATCATCAGAGCTCCATTAAAACATTTTTGGAGAGGAATTGAGATCCCTGCGGTCTTTAACTTGTAGAGATAGGCATTTGTTTTTGGGAAATATTCTAGCCTCTACAGTACATTGGTCCTGTAATTGATACTATGCTTTTAATGCAAAAGCCTCACAAGGCTACTGAAAAATATTACCCTAAATGGTTTTCAAAGTGGCGAAAGTCTACTTCAAACAACCAGGATTGTACTCGGGTTTTAAAATACTCATGGGCTGCTGGCCATCGTCTCTTCATTTATAAAAGCACTTTTTTTTTTTTTTTTTTTTTTTTTTTTTAAAACACAAAAAAAAAAAAAGGGCAGTGCTCTAGAAACTTGTCATGGGTACGTGCCTTTCGGGCCTGTAACACTATTTTGCACCTTTCCAGAATGAAAAAAATGCTTGGAAGAATTCTTCGCCGAAAGATGTCAAAAAATCATGACAGAATTCCGAGCTCCCCATACCTTCAAATATCCAAAGATCTGTCAGGAACGTTCCGGAACATGTAATCAAATCTTGTAGTGGAACCAGTACCTTCGTACTTCGACCCGCTCTTACCATACACACACGAGTATGATTTGGATTGGGCCTGGGACTTCTCTATAAAATTAGAGTCTCTGGTTATCAATGGAGGAAGCCGACAGTTGTCCATGACGAAATATTAATCAAGAGATTCTTGACGAAGGGATGAGTTCCAAGACGGAAGTGTACCACTGGAACTTCCGTTGTGTTTAAGATATTGCTGAGGAGGTTCCATCAAACCATCACTTGCTCTTGCTAGATGCAACGAGTCAAGAAGTTTGACTGCTCAAGCTTGTGAAACAGTTATGGGGGAAAGAGAATGTATTGTGGAGGCTTGTGGACGGTGCATCCGAAAGAGTTATCATAAATTCACAATGGATACCCACGAGACCTATAATAAATGCAGGCACATTCAAGTTGACGGACATAAATTCGTCCCTTCTTAACTGCAGCCTGAATATAGGTGTAGTCCCTTCCACTTATACCTAGCGTCGTATCCTAAGGCAGATTTAATCGCTTCCTTATTAAAGTATTACTGTACTTCAGAAAAACAAATTCATTGTTCTGGCGGATATTTCGAAGGCCTTCCTCCAGATCAAATTAAAGTTGGAAGAGGACAGAAATCGCTTCTGTTTTTTCTGGGAGGCTGTGGCGAGTTCTCACTTACCGTTTAATAACACCATCATCATCGGTTGGCTGTTCAGCCCCTACGTTTAGTAGCTGTGGATACCCTTCAACGCAAAATACCCTCCTAATCTCTGGTACCTCTCTAACTCAAAATAATCTGTTACGGTTGACAATTTGTTTGCGACATCTCTTCGTCTGTTAACGACTTAAGGATATTGTTCCCATAGTCAACCGTCACGTATGAGTGAAGGGGCTTAACCTGTGCTAATGGAACATCCAACTAGTCGAAGCTCAAAGAATTATCAAAGAGGAGGGCAAATGTGCACTTATCAAAGTTGATGAGAAAAGAGTTTTAGGGTATTTGTTAATACCATCAAGATAGTCTGAGTCTTGTGACTTTTATTAAATATTGTCTACACAAGAGACCAGCTCCTGTCGGAAATCTCAAGAAGTTATTCGATCCCATAAGTATTTACCTCCTTGTCAACCGTCGAGGCCTTCCTCCTTATGGAAGAAAAACTTGAGAAAGGGACATGGGTGGGAACGGATATCATACGGCTCCCCGAAACAAAGTTTTGGGAGATAGTTGAGCCTAAGGACCTAACTCTCTGAAGGAGGTCTCTTTTAGGAGATCTTTATTTGAGTCAAGTGACTCTGATTAAGTATTCATATACGCTTTTGCGATAAAGCACTGCTGCTTATGGCTTCGTGGTGTATGTCTTGTCTGCTGCAGAAGGTCCAAATCTTCTGTTGGGCGAAAAGAAAAATTCACGCCTACAAAAGCAAAACGCTTCCCTGTTTGCGTATTGTCTGTGTTTAAGCATTGAAAGTGCTTACGCCTGAAATGTTGAGTGGACTATGGTTCAAGTTTACGGATTGAACATATTCTCTGACTTCGCAGATAACTTGCTTCATTGGACCAAATGGAATATCAAGAGTCAAGCAAATATTCGTGAAGAACCGTGTGCAAGAATTCGCACCATGAGCTCTTCACTTCAAGAGAATTTCGTTAAGTCCTAAATTTCTCTACGTCAAAACAGAAGATTAATGATATATTATATATTAAATATAATAATAAATATATATATATATATATATATATATAGTATATATTATTATATATATATATATTATATTATATTTTATAATATGTGTGTGTGTGTGTAAAAATACCGTGCCATGCATTTACCGCACCCTGCATGCATCCACTGGACCCTGCAATGCATTTAACGCAACCTGGCCATGCAGTCGACAGCAATCTCCATGCTGCAAGTCAAATATAGATCCATTGCGACTAAAAGGCATGGTGTTCAAAAATAAAAATACTGTTTGTTTTTCCTTCTGTTCCTTCCCATCTACAAATTATGTATTTTTGGTTTTATTTATTTATTTGAGTTTTGTGTTATTCATTCATTTACTTTGCAGGAAAAGATATGAATGGTCCAAACACACCGCAGCACACACACACACACAACACACACACACACCCACATAGTATATATATATATATATTATAATATATTTATATAGTATATATATATATATATATACTATATATATATATAATATATTATATATTTATATATAATATTATATATATAATATATATATATATATATTATGATAATGTATTATATATATATATTATATTTATTAATATTAATATATAGCATGTTTTTCTCTCTGAAATATCTCAATCCATTCAATGATCGTGCCTGCCATGCATCCACCGGACCGTGCCATGCATTTACTGCAAACTGCCATGGTCATCCACCGATAATCTGCCATGCATTTACCGCACCTGCCATGCATCGCCGCATCTGCCCATGCATGCAATTCAATATGAGATCATTGCGACAAAGCGTTGGTGTGTCAAATAAAAATACCCTTGTTTTTCCTTCCTTCCCATCTACAAATTATGTTAATTTGTAGTGGACCCTGCCATGCATTTACCGCAACCTGCCATGCATCGACAGCAATCTGCCATGCATGCAAGTCAATATATAGATCCATTGCGACAAAAAGCGTGGTGTTCAAAAAGTAAAAATACCTGTTTGTTTTTCCTTCCTTCCCATCTACAAATTATGTTAATTTGTTTTATTTATTTATTTATTTATTTGTTTATTCATTCATTTAATTATGCCCCAGCAGAAAGAGTATGAATGGATCCAAACACACACACAACACACACACACACCACACACACAACAGCATATTATATATATATATTATATATATATAATCATATATATATATATATATCTTATATATATCATATATAATATATATATATATATATAAATATATATATATATATATATATATATATATAATATATATTATATATATAATATATATAATATATATAATATTTTATAATTATAATACTATAATATATATATATCATAATATTATATATATATAGATGTTTTTCTCTCTGAAATATGTTAATTCCATTCATGATCGTGCCTGCCTATGCATCCCCGGACCCTGCATGCCATTTACCGCACTCCTGCCATGCATCCACTGGACCTTGCC
>JABUQX010060713.1:0-2500 GCA_015478945.1 Trachelipus rathkii
TGCCATGTCATGATGGTCTTTAATTTAATCCTGATTTTGGTTTATCCTCAACTTGGTTATACTTTATAATTCCCATTTAATATATATATGAGAAAGAGCAGGAGGAGAGAGAGAGAGAGAGAGAGAGAGAGAGTTATTATATTTATTACATACTATTGTATGTATTAAAATCATTATTACTATTTTACATGCACATATATATATATTATTATTATTACATATACATATATATATATATATATATATATATATAGAAAGAGAGAGAGATATAGTATATATATATATATATATATATATATATATATATATATATATATATATATATATATATATATATATATATATATATATATATATATAATGGAATATGTAATATGATGGATAAAAAATTAAATAATTAAAGGAAGGAAAGGAAATGAGATATGGATAGTGGAGGAATGGATGGAAGGAATGGATGGATGGAAAGAGTGGAAGGAAATGGAAGGAATGGAGGACAACTATGTAGCAAAAGGAGGATTTCTTTTCTGTATTGATTGATTGGAGCGAGTACTTCTTTTTTTTCCACTTCTTTCTCTTCTTAAAGGATATGAAATTTAATGGCGTATTCTGTTCATTATGAAGATTTTCTTCGTACATTCAGTGGAGTGGTCTCTGTAAAGGTCATTAGCGAATGGATCGGCACCAACAGTATCAGGTAGCCTGAAGGTAGAGCACTTCCGCCCAACTAAGTTGAACGACCCAGGTTCGTCACGTCGGTCGTGTTTGTGTGAGCTATCTTCTTCTTGGCTCCGTCTTACTCAGATTTAAAAATTGAACACCCCTAGTACACCACCTCCGTGAGCGTTGGTGATATCTGTAGATAGAAAGATAAAAAAAAAAAAAAGACACCCAACTTTAACACCTCAACATCCAGATATTAATCTACAAATTTAAAGATGTTTCTTAATTACATAAGATCTTTTATACAAAACTACACTGGTTAACAACTCTTTTTAAGTGGGAGATCGCCATACTTTAAAGCGAAAAATCATTCTTCAAGCACAACCACTCAAGATAAAATAAAATTCTTTTTATAAAAAAGTTATTAGAAGTGACATTGAAGATTATATAAGTGTTCGACTGAATAAAATAATTTAAGACGATATTAAAAAAAAAATCTTAATAAAAAAGGTTAATTTAAATCTTTTTTAGTTAAATAAATATTCTTCGAAGAATATTAAAAATAAAACAAAATTTATCCTTTAATATAATTTGTATAAGGATTAGCACCCACATAAAACCCTCCAAAAAACAATGGAGTTTAAAGACAAGGAACGCACAAAAAAGTAATCATTATCAACCTAACACGGATTGAGATTAAAATTGCACACATCAAAAATTTTCTTCTCTCTCTCTCTCTCTCTCTCTCTCTCTCTCTCTCAGTTCGCTCGAACCAACACTAAAAGTTTTAAGCGTTTTTAACGTGTTTCATTTCATGTCCATCAACAATGTTATTAAAGCGTTTAATAACACATACTATTTAGGGTTACCTCCATTTTAATAGCATACCATTACATTTTTTTTTTTTAATTATTTTAAAATTATTTAAAATTAAAATAATATTTAGAAATTATTTATAATTTTTTAAAATATAAAATGGATATAAAATTATTTGAAATTAAAATGATATTTAAACTATTTTATGCGTGTTTTTAAAAAACACTTTATTTTGATCGATTGAATAAACGTATAAACTTTGTATAATGAAAGATAGATAGATAGATAGATAGATAGATAGATAGATAGATAGATAGATAGATAGATAGAGAGATAGAGAGAGAGAGAGAGAGAGAGAGAGAGAGAGAGAGAGAGAGAGAGAGAGAGAGAGAGAGAGAGAGAATGTACACGAGCAATTGCACAAATCGGCTTGTTAGCTTAGATCGTCAGTTGGAAAAATTTTATTAAGACAAAAGTTTTTTCTCTAATGAGAAAATAATAATGGATCAAGGGACATTCTTCTGCAAGTTAATGGTTTGCATCCATTCGGAAAATAAATGCTCATTTTGTCATTACTGAAAAGCCAAAAACAACTGATCGGCTAACAAACGAAGTGTATGTATGCGTTGGGAGTTCACTTTGGTTTGTTCTAGCTAAATCGACAACAACAGTTCTAGTTCTCTTTGTTGTGTTCAAACTAGATCGGCAACAGTTCTCGTTCGTTTCGGTGTGTTCTGACTAGATCTGCAACAATTTCATCGGTTTCGGTGTCTCCTAACTAGATCGGCAACAATTCTCGTTCGCTTCGCTTCGGTATGTTCTAACTAGATCGACAATAACAGTTCTCGTCCTCTTTGGTGTGGCTTTACCTTTTTCATAATTCAGATTAATGACCGACTTACCATGATTCCCAGCTCTTGAAAGTTAAAAGACATGGAAAAATAACAAAGGTGAAAGCGTTTCATACCATGCTGGTTGTATATCGAAAGAATGAGCATAGTGTTTAATTCTGTGGTTATATGGA
>JABUQX010060714.1:10000-20000 GCA_015478945.1 Trachelipus rathkii
CTCGAGCACTCTGTCGACAAATACCAAGCATATAACCTTCCCTAAACACACTCAATAAAACTTATTTCCGGCCTATAATTTCTATCAGTTCCCCTTTTCTCCCTTAACCTTATATAAGGGTACTATTACTGCTCTCCTCCAATCCTTGGAACTATCATCCCTCCAAAACGCTTTACATTACAACAACTTCCAAAATCCCATCAATCACCAATCTCGCCTCCGCTCCTTGATCATGTTCACTAGTAATTTCATCTATACTTGCAGATTTATCTTCAACTTTCTCAACCCTACCCATTACCTCCTCCTACTAATAACCTCATCCCCAAAATACTATTCCTTCTTGCACACCATCAAAACCGCACACATTCACTAACCCCTCATCATTACTGTTAATATTGTTGCAGATTTTCGAAGTGTTTTTTCCACACTCCCCTCACATCCATTTTATCAGTTAGAAAAGCACCATCCCTATTCATTATTCTAAGCAGATTCCCCCTTATTCTCAATTCTTAACCTTTAAACGCGCTCCTCCAGAAGAGCTTCCTATTCCTTGTAAATGTCCCTCATTCATCTCCTTCCAAACTGTTCATTACCCTCTTGTTTCTCTCTACGTATACACCTTTTATTGGTATTCTTTTTCCTCCTATATACATTCCATAGCCAATCTTTCTTTTGAATCTTCATCAATTTGCTTTAGTACATTCAACCACGCTCTTTTTTAACCTTAACGCTTCATCACCTCTTCATTCCACCATTCGCTGTTAACATCCTTACTTCCTACTTTAGCACATCACATAATCCACACATTTCCTTTGCACTACTAACAATTGCTTTCCTTCATTTTGCCCCCCAGATTATGGCTCAGTACAAACTTGTTCACATTCAAAGCCGTTTTTAACTAGATGAGCGCGTCTTAACAGTACTTATCCTTATTATCTTGCACCCTTAACTTCTCACTCTTAATTTTACCTACTTCCTTTCGTATCACCATCCTCTCCATCCAAGCCCCCACTAACCTAATTTTACATAGAACAACAATGATCCGATAATCCCATTCCTACACCCTAACTGGATTTAACACCAACACATACTTCAACATCTCCTTCTTCACCAACATAAAATCATCATACTTTTCATTCGATACCATCTCTACCTAAACAACTCTAGTATACTTATGATACTCTTGTGTTTAAAGAAAATGTATTATTTACACACATACCTCTCTCTTCAAAGAAATCAATAACCTTCCTACCATTCTCATTTTTCTCCCCGCCACCCCCAAAACCACCTGTTAATATTCGTGGCCATCGTCCTTTTTTGATCACCTATCCAACCATTCAGGTCCCCCAAAACTATCAATCTGAAGCTTCCTACTCACCCCATCCAGTAACATCTTCAGATTATCTCTCCAAAAAACTCGTACTCTTCTTCAACGTTTCCCCTCAGATGGACCAACGTCCCAACTACAGCATACCTTGACCTTTTCATACTTAAATTTAACCATTAGAATTCTAGGACACTCACACACAAAGTATACCATTAGCTTCATCACCACAGGTCACTCATCAAAATTGCAACTCCTTCTCTTCCTCTCTCATTCTCTTCAGTAGTATGGGGTACGAGATAGAGCACGCAACATTGCATAGCAATTGCAGAGTTGGAGTGCAACATTGCAAATGTTGCGAAGCAACATTTGAAATGTTGCACGAGAGCCAGCGAGCGAAGCTCGCGTACATATGATTGTATTTTTTAATGTAAGTAATTATTTTTATGTACGTATATATTATTATTATTATTATTATTTAATTTACCCTACCCCCCTTTTTATATTTACTTATGTGCGTGCGCACCGTAGGTGCGCACATTCGAGTGTATGTTGATGACGCAGTCATCAACATTACACGAGATGTTCATTACACACATACACATTCACATACACACACAACAGACATCAGACACCCACACCCACACCCAACACACACACACACACCCCCACGAGCGCAACCCACTTTTTTTCTCTCTGCTATCCCCCAGCCATCTCCTTAGCTGTTTACCCCTACCTCCACTATGTTTGTTGCCGAATGACTACATCATTTAACCTCTCTCTTGACCCTGCCACAACACACACACACACAACACCTTGGTTTCCGCCCGGCGCTGCGCCCCGTTTTCCGCCCCGCCACCGACTTGGTCCCGCAGCCTTCGCGCACCGTGTCCCGCTTTCCCGCCTCCGCCTCTGCCTCCGCCGCCACCCGCGGTTTGGTATACTCGTTTCGTCTTTCGTTCGCATTGTCATTGAGGAGATGGGGTTTTACTACTCCTTACTCCCCCCTCTCTTAGTTCACCCCCTCCATTTTGTGACATTATAAAATTGGACGGGATGGGATTCGAATCCCGTCCTTTCGGCTGCTCTATCACGGTGATCACCAGGTAAGTATCGGACTTATCTGACCGTGCCAAGGCGGCCTTCCAGTCCTAATTTCAAATCATGTTTAAATACAAATTTTAGTTCAAAATGTGTATTAAAATATGAAATAAATGAATAAAAATTTTCATTCCCATACGTGCTTTGAGAGTTTCAAGGTGGATTAGTCTAATGAGGTTTGCGGTTAAAATCGAAGAAAAGGTAATTAACCGTGAACTGAAAGGGATTACCTTTTCTCCGATATTTTGACCGATAAGGTTAAGCCTTGGGCTATGAAAGAAAGATGAAATTTTCTTTACAAATTATAAACTTAGTAAATATATATATAGTATATATATATATAAATTATATATATATTTATAATAATATATATATGATATATATATATATATAATATATATATATATATATAGTATAAATATATATATAATATAATATAACATTATATATAATATTATATATATTATATATATATATATAATATATTATCTATATATATATATATATATATATATATATATATATATACTATTATATATATATATATATATATATATAGTATATAATATATATATATATATACTATAATAACACATGGCAGTAATATAATAATATTATATAATATATATATATATATATAATTATATATTATCCTTATATATATAAATTAATATATATATATATATTATATATATATAATATATATATAATATATATATATTATATATATATATTATATATAATATATATATATATATTATATTTATTATTAATTATTATTATTATTATTATTATTATTATTATTATTATTATTATTATTATTATTATTATTATTATTATATATTATTTTATGTTTTAATCACAAAGTTACGAAAGTGTTTTAAATCTGTTCTTCTTCTTCGATCCATTTTCCTTGTGGATCGGATTCAATGCTTCTTCTCTATCATCACAAAATCCACAGCAAAAACAGTGACAGTCACAAAGGGCATCAACAACAACAACAACAACAACAACAACAACAACAACAACAACAACAACAACAACAACAACACAAAAACAACAACATAAACAACAACAACAACAACAACAGCTACGACAACATAGACAAACAGAACAACGTTGAAAGCACTGACACCCTCCAAAAAAGCTATGAAAGTGTTTGGATCAGAGGCCTATAGGCATTAATGCATCGATGCATCGATGCATCGATGCATCGATGCATCGATGCAGTGATGCAATATTGCAAACTTCACACTTTCACCAGTCTCCTGCACACACACACACACACACCACACACACACACACACACACACACACACACACACACACACACACACACACACACACACACACACACACACACACCTCTGACAACGCACACGGCACACTGCACACGCACACGCACAGCAGGATTCATCACACACAACACACACGCACACACACACAACACACACACACACACACACACACACACACACACACAACACACAACACACAACACACACACCACACCACACACACACACACACACAACACACACCACACACACACACACACATACACACACACACACACACACACACACACACACACACACACACACACACACACACACACACACACACACACATTATTACTATTATTAACATTACTGTTATCATTATTATTTATAAGTTGAAAACGCACGTCGTAATAGAAATCAAATTATTATTATTATTTACTCTAACAGCCGATCGTAAAACATACGTCCTGTCTTAACTTGCGATTGGCCGATGTAAACCCTATCTCAATTCACCCTCCACTGTGGTTGGTCAAGAATTATAAATGGCCCCTTGTGTTTGGTGACGTCAGCCTTATCTCTATTACCTCTACACTGTGTTTTGGCGAGAATTATATACGATCCCTTGTGAGTCTAAGCTCGTTTCAAACTATAGTCGCTCTAGCTGTTGACCTGTGAAGAAGTTCTCTACCCTATCTTAAAAGTGTACCGTTTCCGGAAAGAACACAATATGATTCGTCTTAATAGGTATACCTCTGTACAAGACATCATTCAGTGGGAAGTTAAGATGCCTGGTTGCGGAGTTGCATTCTTATATAAAAGAAACCCGAATGGAACTGAATTCTTCACGTGTGTTAGTAATTCATCATATTACAACACACGGCGTGTTTACATGAGTCCCGATGAATTACTGTGTATATGTAAACACATCGAGTCATGGCTTACTGATTACTTTAACCCTAATGCGGCTTTAAACTACTCGAAAACAGTTATCAGCCAGAGCAAAGGAGCAAAGGAAAAACAGCTTACTCTAACCTTCTCTAAACATGCGAACACAATGTGCGTGGAAGTTAGACTATGGGAAAGGACTAGTGGTTTAGAAGCATTTGAACGTACTTCACATGGATTCTTCATCTCAGGAATACAGCGGTTGAAGTGTATGTCAGAGGTAGGCGGAAGGGTGCTAGGGCATATGAAGAGAGTGAGTGTGTTATCTAACTATGTAACAGTCGTTCATTATATGTTATACGAGGAATACTACGCATTCAAGAAAATGATGGTTGATGATTCTGATACTGTTATTAAACGATTCCTAGAGACTATCGATGTGCAGAAATTCATACATCTTCTTAGAAAACGATGGGCTGAAAGCATCTATGCTACCGATCCAGAGGCCAAACATACTATGATATCTGAGAGGGAGCTTTTTACATATGTGCTTTCGGACGGCATCGGTGAGACACATTGTTACATGATAGACAACGACATAAATGACTGGCATATTTGTAAAGATTTACAGAGTATTAATCTTGAGTCTTCGTGAAGTTTCTGTGAATGTCTATATCAGTGTTATATACCCTTATAAATATTTTTAATATTATTGTAAATGTAATTAATGTTAAAATATTTAATATTCCAGTGAGTATATTTAATGTTAAAATATGCAGGTCTGCGATTATTAAAGTTCTAGGTATGTAGTAAAGGTTTTAACTGAAGTTCTTGCTTTAACATCGTCGAGTAATACGTTCGTATATTATATAGTATATATATATATATAATTATATATATATATATATATATATATATATAATATATATATATAATATATATATTATATAATATATATACTATATCTCTCACTATAGCCTTCGAAAGTTGCATTGTACATCGAGCACGCTACGAGCATGGATGTGGGTAAATTCATGTTCTTCAGCCCTGCCACATGCATGGTGGCGGGTCCTACAGGCTGTGGGAAAACCTTTCTGCTGTTAAACATATTAAAGGATGGTGGAATTTTTGAGCATACACCTGTGAAAATAATCTGGTGCTATAGTGTATTCCAGGAGAAGTTTAATGAATATAATAATATAGTAGAATTCCATGAAGGTGTATACGATATTAAATCATTGGAAAATGTACAAGGTCATAAAGTTATAGTTCTGGACGACATGCTGCACAAGTTAAACGAAGATATAGCTGAGACGTTTACGGTGTATTCCCATCATTTAAATATATCTGTATTTTTCATTACACAGAACATTTTTCATCAAAGCAGACACATGAGGACTGTTTCTTTAAACACTCAGTATCTGATCCTGTTTGGTCAAAGAAGAGATATGAGTCAGGTGAATGTCCTAGGGTCACAGATGTTCCCGTCAGCAAGAAAAGAGTTCTTGAAAGTATATAAAGAAGTTACTTCGGACCCGTACGGATACTTGCTGTGTGAACTTCATCCTAGGAACACCGCATAGAGTCCTGCTCCGCACTAACATTCTTCCGCACGAGGTAGAAACTGTGTACATTCCTGAATAATGAGTAGTTTAGTTGTAAAGTATTTGCCTCTTATAAAAAGATTTAAAAAGCTGAAACCGGCTGAAAAGCGCAAAATAATCTGTGATGATGAGAAGTTCATCCAGTGTGTATGTGAACTCTGCTTAAATCTTATAAAGGGGAATGTTCCTTTAAACAGGCCTCAGAAGGTAAAGCTGCGTCGACATAGAAACACCATTAAAAAACTCTCGCGTAACATAAAGCATCTGAAAAATAAAAAGAAGGTGTTGCAGAAGGGAGGTGGTGTATTCCTGCCTCTACTTTTCTCAGTTATTGCTCCTCTGATTACCAAGTGGATATCTTCATAATGAAGAAGGTCGCTGTATTACCGTTTAACGAGTATGAGAAAATGAAATGTAATACTACTCCATCGTTGCAGAGAGCCCACACTCAGCCTACACAACCACAGCCTTACGGGGTGTCGTCCTCACTGCAATTTCCACCCCCAAATCATCAGCATCATTTCTCTCTAGAGAATCAACAACCTTTGAGTCCTGCACAAATTCACCAGCCAGCTCTGCCTTACAGCTTGATCGACCCTAAAGTTGAACAGATAAGCAATTACGAGCAAGAGGTGTATCGGATATTAAATTCAGACATTAACATCCATGAGAAGCGTATCTTATACCAAGATGCAATGCAGAAATTATTAAGTCTCAAGGATTTGCATCTAAAGGGACCACTAAATAAGTCTGACGTAAAGGAAGCAATTTTGCCACAAGAAGTAAAACCCGAGATGAAGATAGAAGACAGCTTAAGAAATATCCTAGAGGAGAGCTTGCCAGCCAGGGCTCGCAGATCAGGTCTAACTCTCTATAATATTTTAAAAGAACAAATAGCTTGGAATGAGTTAGGTCAAATCATTATTGATGATGAGATAGTTAAAGGGTCAAACATTGTGGATTTAATAGCTGATCTCTCACGTGATTGGAAGAAGAGAGCTGTAACAGGATGGCCTACAATCAAGCAAGAGCTTCAGACTATAAATTTTCCACGCTCTTTAATCTTGAACACACGCAGATTAGCAGACTTGGATGATATTCCTAAAACGCCAAGGCCTGATTCTAGTCCTTCAGGCATGTCCTACGCTTCAGATAAATTCAAACGGGTGGTTAAAGGAAGAATAAGAAAAAAGCCGTACACCAGTCTTAAATGGATTAATTCATAGTCAAGCTGTGGTGATTTCAAATTATTAATCAATTATATATATTATATATATATACTATATATAATATATATATATATAGTATATATATATATATATAATATATATAATATATATATATATTATTATAATATATATATAATATATAATAATATATATTATATATATAATATATATATATATAATATATATAATTTGTTCATTGTTCTAATTTGCTCACTTGTGAATGAATAAATAAATTCATCATATTAATCACTATGTTTTATATTTCCTTTTACGACATAATATATATAATATATATATATATATATATATATATATTTATATATATATATATATATATATATATATTATATAATATATATATATATATATATATATATATAAATATTATATGTTCATTGTTCTAATTTGCTCACTTGTGAATGAATAAATAAATTCATCATATTAATCACTATGTTTTATATTTCCTTTTACCATATATATATATATATAAATATTATATTCATATATATATATATATATAATAATAATATATAAAATGTTTTTACTCATGCCAGTAGACACCATGGAGGCTAAGGAAGTGGTTGATAAGTATTATTACGATGTGAAGGAGCCTAATAGCTATGGTGGATTCACAAGGTTTGCCTCGAGGTTTCCGGACATTGGACGGAAAGAGTTGAAAGCATATCTCTTTTCAATTTTATACACATTACTTTCAGGATTGAAGCGTATTTTTTGTATTTCCTGTTTGTAAAAACCTCCTTTTATCTTTTCACCGTGTAAATCCTCCAAATAATATAATTTTAAGCCATCGTAAGGGAAGTCTCGAATATTGTGGACTTTGAAAACCTCTGTAGACCACCCTGTCTCGTAGCCTTTCCTAAACCTTTCAGCCTGTCTGGAGACTCGTACATAATCGCCTAGGCACACACCTGAATTATCCTTTATTTTCCTGACTCTTCGTTGTGAATGATCCACCATCGTAGGGTTTATTTTCGACATTTCTAGAGGGGTAGATTTTATAGTTCTATGGAACGATCTATTATAAGAATGAGCAAGGTCTTGTAGTATGTCAATATACTTAAAAGTGTTCATGCGGGTAAAGTATCGGTGCATTTTCTCCTTGATAGTACGCTGTACTCTTTCAACTATAGCTGCTTTATTCACTGAGAATGTATTGTAATACCCCATGTCGTGCTCTTTAACTAATTCTTGAAATTCACGACCTAGAAACTCACTGCCTCGGTCAGTCCACAGCATTCTTGGCCATCGCTTGTCACCCTCTATAATTTCTCTCAACGCGTCAGATACAGTACCTGACTTTTTATCTTTTAAAGGTTTTAACCATAAATATCTAGAATACACATCAATGGTAAAAAGTATGTATTGATATCCATCGTTGTACGAGCTGTATTTAACCATTTCGGATAAATCCAGCTGCCATACGCTATCGAGACAGGGGGCTATGGTTTTCCGGGTAGGAAATTTTCTGCGAACAGGTTTATGTAGAGTGAAAGCCTCCTCACCTTCTAGATATGCTTTCAACTCTTTCCGTCCAATGTCCGGAAACCTCGAGGCAAACCTTGTGAATCCACCATAGCTATTAGGCTCCTTCACATCGTAATAATACTTATCAACCACTTCCTTAAGCTCCATGGTGTCCACTGGCATGAGTAACAACCATTTTATATATATATATATTATATATATATATATATAATATAATATATATATATAGATATATATATATATATATATATATATATATAGTAGTATGGTAACAAGGAAATATAAAATAATATGATGAATTTATTTATTTATTCACAAGTGAGCATATATATATATATATATATATATATATATATATATATATATATATATATATATATATATTATATATATATATATATTATAATCTATTTATAAAATATAATCATATTTATATGGTAAAATGGAAAATATAAACATACTAGATTAATATGAAATGAATTATTTATTCACATAGTGAGCATATTAGAAGCAATGAACAAATTATATATAATAATATATATATATAATAGTATATATATATATATATATAATATATAGAAATAAATACATCCATATATGCAATATATATATATATATATATATATATATATATATATATATATATATATAAAAAATTAAATTAATAATATTAATAACACCACAGCGTGACTATGAATTAATCCATTTAAGACTGGCGTACGGCTTTTTTCTTATTCTTCCTTTAACCACCCGTTTGAATTTATCTGAAGCGTAGGACATGCCTGAAGGACTAGAATCAGGCCTTGGCGTTTTAGGAATATCATCCAAGTCTGCTAATCTGCGTGTGTTCAAGATTAAAGAGCGTGGAAAATTTATAGTCTGAAGCTCTTGCTTGATTGTAGGCCATCCTGTTACAGCTCTCTTCTTCCAATCACGTGAGAGATCAGCTATTAAATCCACAATGTTTGACCCTTTAACTATCTCATCATCAATAATGATTTGGCCTAACTCATTCCAAGCTATTTGTTCTTTTAAAATATTATAGAGAGTTAGACCTGATCTGCGAGCC
>JABUQX010060714.1:25000-35000 GCA_015478945.1 Trachelipus rathkii
TGTCTGTGTGTGTGTCTGTGTGAATGTGTATGTGTGTAATGAACATCTCGTGTAATGTTGATGACTGCGTCATCAACATACACTCGAATGTGCGCACCTACGGTGCACGCACATAAGTAAATATAAAAAGGGGGGTAGGGTAAGGTAAATAATAATAATAATAATAATATATACGTACATAAAAATAATTACTTACATTAAAAAATACAATCATATGTACGCGAGCTTCGCTCGCTGGATTTCGTGCAACATTTCAAATGTTGCTTCGCAACATTTGAAATGTGGCACTCCACCTCTGCAATTGCTCTGCAATGTGGCACTCTCTATCGTACTTATTACTACTGGGCTCTGCCCGTGAGTGGTGGTAACAAAAAAAAAAAAAATAGAAAAAAAAATACGTAACCTAAAATTTTGTGACTCAGAAAAACTCGAACCATTAAATTCACATTAAACATATATATATATATATATATATATATATATATATATATATATATATATATATATATATATATATATATATATATATATCTATATATCATAATATAAATCCATCATTTTGTGATGCATTTTTAAGCCACAACTATCATCGATCCATATCCAAACACTACAATAGCTACAGGAAAAGGAATACATTGTTGGAATCCTGGCAAAATTTTATTGGAAACTGTATTAAAAAAAAAACATATCTCAAAAACTACAATAGCTACAGCGAAAGGAATACATTTTGGAATCCTTGTAAAATTTTAGTTAGGAAAATGTATAAAAAAAATAATAATAAATAAATAAAATAAATATTGGCTAATTTTTTTTTTTTTTTTTAGAGCAGAGGACATAGTATATATATAAATATATATATATATATATATATATATATATATATATATATATATATATATTATTTGTAAGGTATTACACGGCAATGTAGGGGCTCGAGCCGACGAGACGCACAGAGGAGGACGTTTTCCATAGCCCCGTAGGGGGAGGGCGGAGGAACCCCGCGACACCCATATACCAAAGGAGGGGGTTCCGGAGACCCTCCCGGAGGGGGGATCCTACCCCGTAGTTCCCCGGAAGACCGAGAGACGACTCCTTCCATCGGTGCGGTATACCCTTGGGGTATTCTTTAGTGAAAAAAAAAAGCAAAAATTTAATAGAAAGTCTATTTATTTTAACAAGTAACCAATAAAGGTCTCTAAATAGCTATAATCATATTACTATAATTATTAATAATTTTTTTATTTTTTATTTTTACATTTTCTATCCAAAATTTTACCAGGATTCCAAAATGTATTCTTTTTCGCTATAGCTATTATTTTAATTCTCTTTTTATTTTTATTTTTATTTTATTTTCTCACTAAAAGTGGACCGGCATTCCAAAACCAATGTATTCCTTTTCGCTGTAGCTATTGTAGTTTTGAGATATGAGTTGTGGCTTTAAAATGCAAATTTCAACATATATATATATATATATATATATATATATATATATATATATATATATATATATATATATATATATATATATATATATATATATATATATATATATATATATATATATATATATATATATATATATATATATATATATATATATATATATATATATATATATATATATATATATTTAAAACTACTTTAACGTAGTGTGATATTTACTTATAAGAAAAGCCCTTGGATATATATAAAAAAGTTTATTAACAAAACATATGGACACTATAAAATAATGAACACTTTATTTTACAAAGATAAAATAACCCCCGTAGGAGGGTGGGGGGAACTAGCTTTCACCTCGAACACGCGAGGCCTCTTCAGGTTATGAGGAAGAATTACAAATGAAATATTGGAATAAAATTTTTATTTTAGTTGGTCTTTTATTTTGTTCATTGTACTGTAGAAATATTTTGATGTTTTTAAATATTCGTTGAGGATGAAATCTATTTTCACTTCACCAGGAATTTTATTGAAATTATCAATATTGTAAATACAAAACGACTCCATAATTTTCCGATGACTTGTGCAACTGATATTAGTGACAGGATTGATGCTATTTATATTGATCTGATGATTAAAAGTGCGTCTATGAAAAGTTAAGGCTGAATTGGTACTATCTATATTAAGATCAATTATGGGTATGGGTTCTCCATTATCTCCCATACTCAGCAATATTTTCATGGAGTTAATAGAATTTTACCATATCCTTCCCCATCCTTTGCTCAACAATATTCTATATGTCAGAGAAGTCGACGATGTTTTGTAAAGATGCTTCCAGCATTAATCAGACAGACAATCAAAATAAATTTCATTCATCTCCGTACAGTTTGGTTGACACCTTCTAACTCCTCCATTCCGTTTCTTGATACCTTAGTCATTTGGAATAATAGTAATGTCTTACAGTACAAAGTATATAGAAAACCAAATTCTGCTCCTAATTACATCCATTGTTGTCTAATCACCCCCCTAACATTTAGTAAGAGTAACGTTGTAATATTTATTTTTCGATTTTTTGATATTTGTTCCCCGTTATTTTTGTCTGATGAAATTAAGTTTATTTATAACACCTTCAAATCTTTATATTATCCGGATTGTTTTATTACGAAAGCTCTCAAAAAAGCGAAAAATAAATATTACAACGTTACTCCTACTAAAGATAAAAGCATTTCCTTTTTGCCCACTCCACATATACCGATACATTCGGTGAAACAAATTTTACCAAAAAATATCAATCTGATACAATCTAATAACATTATTCTGAAAAATATTTTAAAGCCACCTAAAGATAAAAAGAACCTCTCCCAAAGTTGTATTTATCATATTCCTTGTAGTACTTGTAACCTTACTTATATCGGGGAGTCCGTCGATTTGCAGAGGAGGAGATACCAACATAAAAATGATCTTAATATAGATAGTACCAATTCAGCCTTAACTTTTCATAGACGCACTTTTAATCATCAGATCAATATAAATAGCATCAATCCTGTCACTAATATCAGTTGCACAAGTCATCGGAAAATTATGGAGTCGTTTTGTATTTACAATATTGATAATTTCAATAAAATTCCTGGTGAAGTGAAAATAGATTTCATCCTCAACGAATATTTAAAAACATCAAAATATTTCTACAGTACAATGAACAAAATAAAAGACCAACTAAAATAAAATTAGTTCTAATATCATTTGTAATTCTTCCTCATAACCTGAAGAGGCCTCACTTTGTGTTCGAAGTGAAAGCTAGTTCCCCCCTCTTACAGGGGTTATTTTATCTTTGTAAAATAAAGTGTTTATTATTTTATAGTGTCCATATGTTTTGTTAATAAACTTTTTATATATCCAAGGGCTTTTCTTATATATATATATATATATATATATATATATATATATATATATATATATATATATATATATATATATATATATATATATATATATATATATATATATATATATATATATATATATATATATATATATATATATATATATATATATGTGCGAGATGGCTTTCCCAGAGTTATCCGATTTAATCACTTAAACGACAGAGCATATGTTTCCAGGTCCATAAGGCTTCTAATACTGTGAGTGCTTGATTTATCATTTCAAAAAGATGTTTAAGGGTCCAACTTTTACCGGCTTGTTCCCGGACAACTTTTCCTTGATTTGTGAGGGCAATTTTTGAGCCAGTAAAACACCCAATATAGTGGAGCAAGAATTGTCATCGACAGTTATGCCCTTGGTTTTTAAAGATTCATCATAACAATATATGTCTACTTTAAACTGACAAAGGTCAGAGTACTCATGCTTCGTAACGTTTAATTTAGTTAATTTTAATATTAAGGTCTCTTGGACCTTTACAGGATTATCAAAATCTTCTTTAAGATCACGTATTACTTTATAATTAGTTGCGGTGATGGTATAGCCTGATACCATCTGTTTAGCAGTACCTTGAAGGCAATCCAATAATAGACCAAGTTTGCTGAGATAACAGTAATTCTGACTTTCAACACTGTTTTCAAAAGCTTCTATAGAGGAAGCATAATCAAGCATATTACCATTAAAAGTAGGTAATTTTTTAATGGGACGATTAAATGCCTCCGGCTCCCGAGGAGTAACCGGTGCTGCAATGGGTGAAGCGGGGCGCGAAGCTGGTTTAATATAGTTTTTTTATTTTGTGTTTATGGGCACTACTGGAATCCAATAGAGAGGTATGACGGGCATAATTCTTCTCATCATCGAGGAGGGTATTCTCTTCACCGAGAATATCAGCGATATTATTATCAATTTCAGCCAATCTAATATCTGAATTTTCTAAATTAGTTATAAGGGATTCCAGCTTCGCGATATCAGGGTTTGGATCCAATAATTGTGTAGTGGCGTCGGTAATGGCCTTTGTGGCACGACACCGTAAAACTTTACGTTGTTTCTTGTGTGCCCCATACATTTTAAGGTCACTATCTGACAAATCAGACATTGGGGACGCTATATTTTGTTTCAAATATATTAAATATATACAAAAGAATAAACAAGAAAGTGTCTCGTGACACTAAAAATATTCAAAATATTTAAAAAAAAATATACTAAGTTAAATGCTGAATCAAATTATCAGCCAAAAATAAGAAAAAACCGGTCAAATACCGGTATAATAAAGTGGATGCCGGTTCAAGGTATCGACTTATATATATATATATATATATATATATATATATATATATATATAACATATATATATATATATATATATATATACTGCTATATATATATATATATATATATATATATATATATATATATATATATATATATATATATATATATATATATATATATATATATATATATATATATATTGCATGAATTCCAGCCGGAAGTGCAAATAATAGACCCTTATTCATTTGTGTTGAAGAATTCATCAAGATTATCGACATCGCAGCAGCATGGGTAAAGGATAAGTGTGTGTCATCTGATGTATCGACTCGTAGTGAAATATCTAGCTGGGGAGACAACGTAAGTGGTTCTAATAGAATAGACGCTGTTTTCTCAACGTGTGACAATATTAAAAGCCTTGATGTACGCAACTATTGGAAACCCATCGATGGCGCGACCTTCTGGCGTACATGTATAGGTTTCACAGTTCGAACATCTGAAAATATTACAGCTTTGATTAAAATAAAAAACGAATTAACATCGCATCTTAACGATGTTGACATACTTGAGGACTTAATACATTTAGCTCATGGTGTAATCTACGATATTTACACTGAAACATGTGGTTTCCCGTATAATGGTGTATACAGGAGTATGCTAATAACTATCAGCTTGGATGAGTTTACTTCTCTCTGGAACGAGAGAATGAGTGCTGTTGAACCAAAATATGCAGAAAAATGGTTTAGTGCTGCGGAACGCATTTATACTTACATCCTTTCAAAGGGTATTGAATCTTTAGAGAGATATATAGAACTTACCCAGTTTATGTTGAATCCTATGTTCTCTGATTAGATGAATTAATATATTTAAAATAAAGCATATGTTTTTATGTATTTATATAACGCTCTTTTCAATGAAAATTACATGTTATAAAAAATGAAAACTTGTTTTACTTCCCTCCTATGGTCGCTTTATTGGTCAAGTTGTTAATGATAGCTGTTTATTTGTCTAGTTGTTGTGTGTTAAGTATGTTATGTTCATAGTTTAGCTTTACAGAGGATAAAACTTTATTATGTTTGTGTTTACCCTTTAGGTATTATGGTAGTTAGGCAAGGTTTGGTAAACTTTTTGTTAAATATTACCATGTTAATGTAAAATTAACATTGATATGTTAGAGATACGCTTGACAAAGTGTGAATAGGTTACGTTTTTGTACGCTATGTTAGTTACTTTACTGTTGTTAAGTGTGGAACTTTGTTAATTTTAGCCGTTTATTCGGGTTTGAGATGTGTTAGGTATGTTATGTTCATAGTTTAGCTTTACAGAGGATAAAACTTTACTATGTTTGTGTTTACCCGTTAGGTATTATGGTAGTTAGGTATGGTTATGGTAAACTTTTTTGTTAAATATTACCATGTTAATAAAAAATTAACATTGATATGTCAGAGATACGCTTGTCAAACTGTGAATAGGTTACGTTTTTTGTAATTTACTGTTGTTAAGTGTGGAACTTTGTTAATTTTAGCCGTTTATTCGGGTTTGAGATGTGTTAGGTTTGTTGTTGTACATTATATTCTTAGTTCCAGTAATGCAATGTTAGCTTCATTAAAGTGAAAACTTTGTTACGTTAGCATATATTCATTGATCAGTGTGTAAAGAACTTGTTTTTATGTTATGTTTAACCAAAATGATACTTGAAATGTGACTTGAATCAATAGATCAACAGAATAATAGATCAATAGATCAATAGATCATGGTTGGATAGGAGGGTAGGCTGGGTGGTTTGCTTTTCTGATTTACTGCTTTAATGTATGTAAAAACGTAACAATTTTAGTAAAAATATGACTTGAATCAAGAAATCGAAAGATCAATAGATCAATAGATCTTGGGTGGGTGGGAAGAGGTGGGGTGGGTGGTTTAATTTATTGATTACTTTACTACTTTAGGGTATGTAAAAACGTAACAATTTTAGTAAAAATATGACTTGAATCAATAGATCAATATATCAATAGATCAATAGATCATGGATGGGTAGGAGGGTGGTGGGGAGGGCAGTTTGATTTACTGATTTACTGCTTTAGCGTATGTAAAAACACAATTTTTTAAAGTTATAAACATAAAAAGAATAAACGTTTTATGTTATGTTAAACAAAATGTGACATAAATCAATAGATCAATAGATCACGGGTGGGTGGGAAGGGCAGGGTGGGTGGTTTGATTTACTGATTTACTGATTTACTGCTTTAGATGGTGTAAAAACGTAAATTTGTAAGTAATAAAGATAAAAAGAATAAAAATATATATATAAATATATATATATATATATATATATATATATATATATATATATATATATATATATATATATATATATATATATATATATATATATATATATATATATATATATATATATATATATATATATATATATATAAATAATTATAATATATATATATATATATATATATATATTTTTTCCTTGAAGGTTCTGAAACCATCATATTCGAGATCTACAGACCCGATAACATATATAAGGACACCAACATTGTTGTTATACGAATGTTTATTAACTCGGCACCGCACCAGCTCCAACACCGGTGCCGATGTCAACTCCGACTCCTCTGACTCAGACTCTTTCCTTCTCTTACTCCGAATCCGACTCCTTTTTCCACTGCTCTTATGCACTTCGTCCAATTTCTTCGGGGGACCCCACCCTTCGGGGGTCCCCAGACACCCTTTACGATCTTGAAACCATCATATTCGAGATCTACGGGTTCGATAACATATATAAAGATACAAATATTGTATTATTATACAAATATTTACTAACTCAGCACCGCACCGGAGCCAGCACCGGTGCCGATGCCAACTCCTCTGATTCCGATTCCGACTCTTTCCAGAAATCCAACTCCGAATTCTTTCTCCAAATTTCAACCTTCTACGAACATTTCTATTTTTTAGGGGGCGACACCCCCTCCGGGGTGCGCACGGGGACGTAACCTCGTCTACGACGAGGTTACGTCACCACCTAGCGCGCTGCCAAATTTTAGCCTGATACGATAAGCCTAACCTGTAGTAGGAGTAGTCACACAGGGAACGGTGCAGTGCGGTGCGGCATCTGGTCAATGCAGGACCATGCAGACTCGGAACAGGTAAGTTTGATGAAATGGACGTACATGTAGACGTAATTTATTCCATAAATATATATTTATGTGTGTGTGTATGTGTGTGTTTGTAAGTATGCATGTGTATGAACGTAATTAGTAACGTTTTTTTTTTATTAATTATTAATTTTGTTTTTAAATTAATTTTTTTTATTTTTTTTTATTTAATTTTTGTATTTATTTAATTTTTGTATTTATTTATTTATTTATTTATTTATTTATTTATTTATTTATTTATTTTTTATTTATTTATTATTTATTATTTATTATTAATTATTTATTATTTATTATTTATTTATAATTTATTATTTATTATTTATTTATTTATTTATTTATTTATTTTTATTTTTTTATTTATTCGTTCTATTGTACCCTGCGGGTACAATAGAACGACATTTCGCGGTCGAAATAGCCGATTTACCTTTTTTCATGTGCGTATGTACGTACGTACGTACATACATACATAGCCGTGTACGCCGTTGTCCTCAAAAGCGTCGCTCTACTACTCACGTGAGATTCGAATTGTGAAAGATAAGAATTTTCGGAACGTGACATTGTTATAAAGCGAATATAAATTTTATTAAACGAGTATATATATATATATATATCAGAGGCGACTCCTGCACTCGTGCTACTCGTGCTCAGCACGAGTTGACATTATAGAAACGATCTATTTTTGCATATTTCATCATGTTACGATAATATTTTCTTATTTTTTTTGAGAAAGTTGGTGAAATAATTGAAATTATTACATAATAAATATAAAAGATTATCCAAAATTGAAACGAAAAAGGGAAGAATAGCCGCTATTAAATAACGTTTTTAACACATTAAAAATAGGACTAATCCGTGCCCAAAGCAATTGGCGGATATCGTATCTGTGACTTTATAAATGTTTATAAATGATAATTTTAAATACTATACATAACATATAATATTTTATAACAAAATATATTTAATTAAACAAATAATATATTAAAAATATTACTAAAATACTTTAAAACAATATAAGAAAAAAGGATAACTTGAAATATTATTTTAAAGTTAATCGTAAAATGAACAATAGAAAACGTTTAATTTAAATAAAGAATGTTTTAACGGAGTAGCTCAACTATTTAATTATATATATATATATATATATATATATATATATATATATATATATATATATATATATATATATATATATATATATACTATATATATATATATATATATATGTATATTAATTATATATATTTATATATATATATATATATATATATATATATATTAGTGATGGACATGACATCCACATCCGCATCCGCATTTGCGGAACATCCGCACCTAAATTGACATCCGCATCCGCATCCTCACTTAACGGCACATCCGCATCCGCATCCGCATCCTCTTTTGAAAAATGAGGATGTGCGGATGTTTTCTACATTTGATTAAATGCATATAAAATAAATATTTTTGGCATTATAGGGTGAGTTTATGAGAATAAATGTAAGTTTGAATATCTATTTATGTGTATATATATATATATATATATATATATATATATATATATAATAATAATATATATATAATATATATATATCATATATATATATATATATATATATATATATATTATTCTATTTTTTATATATATATATATATTTTTATTAATATTATATATATATATATATATATTTTTTTTATATATATATATATTATTTAAATTTTTATATATATTTCTGTATATATATATATATATATAATATAATATATATATATATATATATATATATATATATATATATATATATATAATTATTTATTTTTATTCTATATATATATATATATATATATATATATATATATATATATATATATATATATATATATATATATATTTTTTTTCTCTTTGTTTGGGCTGATTGGGGCCTTGCGTCGCTTCTACGCTAGCTACAATTGGAATGACTGCTTTGACTCTGGTGACGCTTCGGCTTCTGGCGATAAGATGGGGGCTGCAAATGTTTGATAGGTATGAGCAGGTTCATTCCTTCTTCCACTAAATCTTTCTCTCCTCATAATCCATGGTTCAATCGTACTTGCTCTCTGGTCATTCAGGCTAGAGACAGTGCGTATCGGGGGTGGAAAAATTCTCGTTCTTCTATCACTCTTGCTAATTTTCATTCAGCTAGAAATCGTTGCAGGGATAC
>JABUQX010060714.1:40000-54987 GCA_015478945.1 Trachelipus rathkii
TTGCGTGCGGATTGTCCTCGTCCCATATGTGGCTGTTTCTGCTGTTGAAGTAGTTATCACGTGTGAAGCACGCCTCATCGGTAAACAAGACATGTGCAGGAAAAGCAGGATTATCGATGCTCCGTTGAAGAAACCACCGGCCAAATCGCACACGGGATGCGAAGTCGTTTGGCCCAAGTCCTTGTACTTTCTGTAGGTGGTATGCATGGGAGACTTTTGCTCTTACCAAGTTGAACTTCCACAGATGACTGATTGAACCCATGTCGCGGCGGCGGCGCGTGTGCTAGTGTCGAGCGGTCGTTGGTGGCTCTCATTTCTTCTTCTTGCCAGGAGTCGTCGTACGCGGTCTTCCATAATGCACCTGGGACGAAGGATCCCATTATCTCGAAGGCGCTGATGAACATTAGGTGGGGATGTTTCTGTGTGGAAACCGTTCCCGGTACGCAAAGGTGCGCTCTGTCCATTTCCGTTCACCACACCGTAACACATTATCATGTCGGTTAACTCGGAAAGAGTGTAGTGATCCATTCGTAATCGATGAACACACTGTACTGAATCCAGGGTTGTGGAGTCGGAGTCAGAGTCGGGGAGTCGGTAGTTTTGAAGAGCGTGGAGTCGGAGTCGGCAATTTTGAAAAGGGTGGAGTCGGGTCGGTAATTTTGAAGAGGGTGGAGTCGGAGTCGGTAATTTTGAAGAGGGTGGAGTCGGAGTCGGAGTCGGTTATTTTCAAGAGTCGGTGATTTTCAAAAGAGTGGAATCGGAGTCAGAGTCGGAGTCGGCAATTTTCAAAAGGGTGGAGTCGGAGTCGGAGTCGGTAATTTTGAAGAGGTCGGAGTCGGTAATTTTGAAGAGGGTGGAGTCGGAGTCGGAAAATTTTTGAGCCGACTCCACAACCCTTACTGAATCAACGATAAATTGGGAAAGGTAAAGGTATTGCCATGTGTTTCCGAAGGACGTTAAGCGTACACACATGAACGCGCACAAACACAGTCAAATTAGTGTATAAATCGTCGGTAACTGTACGACGCGTCTATAAACTAGTGTTACCTTCAATCGTCCGTAACTTTGAAACGAAGCGTCATACAACATAGGTTATTTAACAATAAATGTTCCTTTTCGTTTGCTCGATCAGCCTTCCGAGTTTGTCGCAGAGGTTTTGAATCACCCTGTATATATATATATATATATATATATATATATATATATATATATATATATATATATATATATATATATATATATATATATATATATATATATATATAAAAGTAGTATTGTTACGTTTTGACCGGTTACACCCTTTTCGATAGGTAGGATTAGAGGTATCGTTTTCAAACTTGGTATATGTTCTATGTATGTGTTAAGCTCGATCCTGACGAGTTTTCAAGTCTCTAGGATGTATATAGGGGGTGGTCCCCCCCTAGAGCGTAGCCGCTACGCCCTTGTTGCTGCTTCCGAGCGCGTGGAGATTAGGCCTAAGGGTGAGATCGGGTGGACCGAAGGTCTGTCTGTCTGTATTATTATTATTATTAATTATTATTATTATTATTATTATTATTATTATTATTACGTCGAGGAACTTCTGAGTTGTTTTTTAAACCCTTCTGTGTGTCCTTCTACGGCTCCTACATCTAATTCGCCTCCTTCAGTACACCCCCCCTCCCCTTCTGCGTCTCCTTCGGTGTTTCCTACTCAGCCATCGGTTCAGCCTCCTTCAGAAGCTTATGCCGCGGTTCCATCACCGCCTCGCTCTGTTCAGCTTCCAGCACCGACTCCGGTTCAGCCTCAGCGCCGGTTCCGGTTCCGATTCCAACCCCGGTTCCGGTTTCCGAAACGCATGCCAGCCTCCAACTCCGACTCATCCTCTGGAGTTTTTTTTTCTTATTCGGATTATTATTATTATTATTATTATTATTATTATTATTATTATTATTATTATTATTATTATTATTATTATTATTATTATTATTATTATTATTATAATTTTCCTTATTATAATGAAGGAAAGAAAAAAAAGAATTTTGTTTAAACATTTATTAAAATCGCTAGGATGTATATAGGGGGTAGTCCCCTCTAAGAGCGTAGCCGCTACGCCCTTGATGCTGCTTCCGATCGATCGAAGATTAGGCCTAGGGGTCAAGTTCGGACCAACCGACCACCTGACAGACAGACAGACCGAAGATATGTCTGTCTGTATTTTTATTATTATTATTATTATTATTATTATTATTATTATTATTATTATTATTATTATTATTATTATTATTATTATTATTATTATTATTATTATTATTATTATTACGTCATAAAAATCGGGGTCCCGAAGGGACCCTGATTTTGAGGAGTCTTCTGCTACACCTCAATCTGTCTCCTACTCGGCCTTCCGCTACGCCCTCATGTCTCCTCCTCCGGCTCCATCTCAGTACACGACGTTGCATCCATCTCCGGTTCAGCCTCCGTGCATCTGTTCTGCGCCGTTTCTTTCAGCGCCTGCTTCAGCGTTTGCTTCTATGACAGATCCTGCTCCGATACCGCACCGCACCGCACCGCTCCGACTCCACCTACGGTTCCGATTCCGACCGCAAAGGCGATTCCGGTTCTGCCCCGTTCCGATTCCGACTCCAACTCCCTGTATATATAAATATATATATATATATATATATTATATATAATATATATATATATATAATAATATCATATATATATATATATATATATCTAATATATATATATATATATATATATATATATATATATATATATATATATATATATATAGGTGAAATGATTTTTAGGCTCCGGTTCCGGCTCAGTATATGGCTCCGATATATATCTATAGAGGTTAGAGTTATCGTATCGGGCTGTTAAAATTTGGAGGAGGGTTAGGATGGTGAGGTAACCTCGTTGTAGAGGAGATTACGCCCCGTGGGTCCCCCGAAGGGACCCCACCCCCATTAAAAATTTAAATTGTTCGTATAAGGCTGAAAATTTGGTGAGAGGATTCAGATTTGAATTTCTAGAAAGAGTTGTATTGGAATCTGAGAGTAGGCTCCGGCACGGTGCTGGAGCCGGTGCGGTCCTGAGTTAATAAACATTCGTATAACAACAATGTTGTTTACTTATATAGGTTGATCGAGATCCAGTAGATCAACGAATATGATGTTATAAAGATCGTATAAGTGTATCTATGACCCCCTTCTTCCAAGAGGTGGTTCCGCCCTCAATCATATTGGAAATGACATAGGGAGATTGAACTGGGTATATAACCATCTTAAAGACTCACAATCATATTATGGGGTTAAATAGGCCGTACACCCCCAAAGGGGGTCTTCGGCCCCCCAAACCTGAAATATTGACATATAACGATGAAACTTCGTATACATCTTTCTTATGATGTATCCTCGATACAGAAAAGAAAAAAAAATTAAAAAAAAAAAAAAGATTTAAAAAAAAAAAAAAAAAAAATTTTAAAATTTTTAAAAATTTTGTTTTTAAAAATTTAAAATTTAAATTTATTTTTTTTTTTTAATAAAATTAAACATTTTGTATCATATTAACTTATAACAAAAAAAACGGTTTTTTATCTTTATAATCAAACCAGCCCCAGAGCCTCCAGAGCCTGCAGATCCACCCCCCAGAGCCTCCAGAGCCTCCCCACCCTCCCCATCCTCGCCACCATCCCCATCTATGATCTATTGATTCATTGATCTATTCATGTCATATTTTGTATAACATAGCACAAAACTTTCATTTATTTTTGTTTTATATGTTTTTAACAGTTTGGTTTTTACTAAAATTTTTACGCTTTTCATATTTATTCAATATTAATTTGTTGTTTTTACAAACCAATGAGCTGTCTATAAGTACATCATACCACCCACCCATTGCCTGCTCCATTCAGTCATCTAATACTCCAATTAACATTAGATATATTAACACACACTTTATGATAAACTTGACTAATTTCATGATATTGACCAACGATAATATGCTAACGTAACAAGTTTTCACATCAATATGCTAACGTGTCGTAATCATGAACTAAGAGAATTATAAGAACCAACGATAAACCTAACACACCATAACTCACAGCTTTTTCTGAACATACTCATGGATATTTTACATTAAGCATAAGTAATATTTAACTCAAAATTTTATCATATTAAACTTGTGAATTGTTCATACTGATAATGATATATACTAAACGTCAACAAAAGTTTTCAAATTCAATAAAGCAAAAGCATAGCATCAACTTGAACTACGATATAATGTACCAATGAACAAAACCTAACATACTGTACGCTCGAATAAACTGCTAAAAATAACAAAGTTATCCATACTTAACAACCAGTAAAGTAACTAACATGCATACAAAACGTAACCTACGCTATATATTACATAAATAATTCATTTAATAAATCAAGTACTGCACTGATTGTTTATTTATTTTATTTTTCAAATTTTTAATTTCATTTCTTTAAAAACTTTTTTTTTTTAAAAACTTTTATTTATTTTTAATTTCTTTTTTAAATTTTGTTTTTAAAAAACTTTTATTTAAAACTTTTTGTTTTTAAAAAACTTTAATTTAAAACTTTGTTTTTAAAAAACTTTAATTTATTTTTAATTTTATTTCTTTAAAACTTTTTATTTTAAAAAAAACTTTTAATTTTTAATTTTATTTCTTTAAAACTTTTTGTTCTTAACTAAAAATTTTATTCTATTTATGTTTATAACGTAAAAATTTACATTTTTACATACACTAAAACAGTAAATCGGTAAATCAAGCCACCCACCCCATCATCACCAACCCATCCATGATCTATAGATCTATTGATCTATTAGGATAACAGCTGACATAACAAAGTTTTAACCATGTTAAAGTTAAACTACGAGCATAACATACTTAACACACACACCAGCCGTACGAATAAACAGCCATCACTAGCATCTTAACCAATAAAGCTCACATGGGGGAAAGTAAAACAAGTTTTCATTTTTATAACATATAATTTTCCAAAAAAAGGGCATTAAATAAATACATAAAAACATACGTTTTGTTTTAAACATATTATTTCATCTAATCAGGGGGACAGAGGATTCTGCATAAATTGAGCAAGTTCTATATATTTCTCCAGAGATTCAACAACCTTTGAAAGGATGTAAGTATAAATACCGCTTACAGCACTAATCCATTCTTCAGCATACACAGGTTCACTAGCACGCATTCTCTCGTTCCAGAGAGAAGTAAACGTATCCAGGCTGATAGTTGTTAATGCGCACCTGTATATCGCATTATACGTTAAACCGTATGTTTCGGTGTATACATTGTAGATTATCTCGTGCTCTATATGAATTAAGTCCTCGAGTATGTCGACCTCCTTAAGATGAGACGTTAATTCGTTTTTCAGTTTAACCAAAGCTGTAATATTTTCAGATGAACGAACAGTGAAACCTATACACGTACGTGCGAATTGTGACAACATCGTTGGGTTTCCAATAGTTGCGTACATCAATACTTTTAACATTATTAGATACGGTGAAAACAACCTCTATTCTATTATAACCTCTCACATTGTCACCTCTGATAGATATTTCCCCAGAATGCGATCCTTCAGATGACACATACTTAGCATTTACCCAAGGTTCTATGGTATCGATAATCTTGAGGAATTCGTCAATCAGAAATGAATAAAGGTCTATTATTTGCACCTCCGAATGGAATACAGGTAATATATCGCTCTCCATTCATTTTACGAAAAAATTTAAATGACACATCGCTGGGTATTACAAAGGTCCTCGTAAAGATATCACTAACGTGCTTAGGAGCAGAATGAGACGTCATCATACCTGCACAGCGAAAAATGTCTTACTGACGAAAATATTGTGTATAAACAGACTCAAAAGGTAATGAGATTCTTTCTTTCGACCAATCAGAAGAAAGTAAACAAGTATACGACGGACGAACGAACCATATTGGTTCAAATAATACCATGTACAAGCGCTATACCCTAATCGTTTTCTGTTCGTGTATGTATTTTCCTGATCACTGACCCTCGAATATATGCTAACGTAACAAAGTTTTCACATCAATAAAGCTAACATATCATAACCTGAGCTCAGAATATAATGTACAATGTCAAAACCTAACATATCTTAATCACGAATAAACAGCTAACTTAACATAGTTCCATATTAACGACCCCCCCCAGCAAAGTAACTAACGCCAGCATTGAAAATTGTATTTTCATACCCAGGTCTTACGCGCAATACGTTTCACGTTTTGTATTTGTATTTCCGGTTTCACTAGAGTTATCAGATACAAGTCGAAAAAATTGTTCAAACTCCTCCCACTTTGCGAAACATTACGCAATACCTATGATTCTTGTTTGGTTCGTTTTCGAAAAATTACGCAATACCTTTCTTGCGGTGTAAGCGGTCAAACATAACAAATTTATTAAAGAACATTTTATGTTTTGCGGTAATGTCTTTATGTTTCTAATAACATTAGCATGGTATTTTTTTAAATTTTATTTCTTTAAAACTTTTTTTTTTTTTTTTTTTTTTTTTTAAACTTATTTTTTAACTATTTTTCTTTAAAACTTTTTGTTTTTACTAAAATTTTTATTCTTTTTATGTTTATAACGTAAAAAATTTACTTTTTTACATACACTAAAGCAGTAAAAACAGTAAATCAGTAAATCAAACCGCATACCTCACCCTCCCCAACCCATCCTTGATCTTTATAGATATTGATCTAACGATCTATTGATCTCTTGATCTATTAGAAAACAGCTAACATACCAAAGTTTTATCCTCGATAGAGCTAAACTATGAACATAACATACTTAACACACACACACAGACAAACACACAACAGCCGCACGAATAAACATCCTTCAATAGCATCTTAACCAATAAAGGTCACATGACGGGCGGAAGTAAAACAAGTTTTCATTTTTTATAACATGTAATTTTCAATGAAAAGAGCATTATATAAATACATAAAAACATACGCTTTATTTTAAACATATTAAATCATCTATTCAGTATGACAAGAGGTTCTATATAATTTGAGCAAGTCTATATATCTTCCAGAGATACAACACCCTTGAAAGGGATGTAAATATAAATGGTCACTTTGCAACACTAAACCATTTTTCTGCATATTTTTGGTTCAACAGCATTCATTCACCCAAGGGGTGTAAGCGGTTTTAGCCTCAGCCCGAAGGGCTGAGGCCTTACCCCTCCTTCGGAGGGGTAATGCCCGCTTACACCCCTTCGGGGTGATCCCCCTCTCAGGATTCACACCCTTTCAAAGGGCGCATCCCCTTGGGTTTTCTCTCGGGAGATGGTGGTTGCTTTAGATACTTCTTGGTAATGAAAATGTTATTCATTTAGTTAGGGACGTTGTGTTAAATATTACTATACCAATGTGAAATTAGCACTGATTTGTTAGAGAAATGATTAAAGATATTACTGTGTTAACTGCCGAAGATGTGTTCGAAACGTGAGCCTAGGTTAAGTTTTTTGATTGAGTAATGTTAGGTTTTGCCTGGAATTTGGCTAATGTCTTACGTTTATTCATACTCAAATTGATGTTATAACTCGAGACGAAGTGACACTTATTGATGAAGAGAGTTGTCAATCATAGTTCAAGATGCTGGTTATCTTTGATAATTGGTCACTTTGTTAAGGGATTTTGTTGGATAATACGTCTTTACCTGTTGCTGTTATGCGGGAAAGTGGAACATAATCGAGTATTGTATGAACTGTTAGCTACTTTACCTTTTGATAAGGTAGGGAATTTTCGGAGGTTAGCGGATTTTATTTCATTACGCGAGGTTATGTTTAAGGTTTGCTTGTACATTTATATTCTTAGTTCAGGTTATGATATGAGTTAGCTTTTTGATGCTAAAACTTTGTTTGTTAAAAGCTTATATTCGTAGGTCAGTATATAAAGAATTGTTTTTAATTTTTATCGTTATTGTATCCAAAATGATACTCTAAATATGACTATGATCAATAGTTCAAAGATCATAGGCGATGGCGTGGGTAGGGGGACTGCAGGGTATGGATGCGTTGATTTATGACTTACTGATTTACTGCTTAAAATCAGTAAACTATTTACGCTTTACTGTGATATTTATCAAAGAAACTTATTTTTATGTTGTATGTCAGGATAAAATTTTGTTATTTTTTGTTATGTTTGCGATAAAACTTTGTTAATGTTTGCAATTATTTGTTGGGATTATGATATTTAGACGAGGATATGATGAATTTTTGTTATATTACGAAGTTGATGTAAAAATTTCAGTACGTTAGCATTATATTCGTTGTCAGTATTGGGATGATTTAGACAGGGTATATGCTAAAATTTTTGTTAAATATTACGATGTTAATGTAAAATTATATTGATATGTTAGAGATATGCTTGAAAAAAGAGGGAATAGGTTACGTTGTGACGAAGTGTTAGGCAACTTTTACTGTGTAAGGCGGAAGTTTTTAATGTTAGTAGTTTAATCGTACGTATGATGTGTTAGGTTTGTCGTTTGTACATTATATTCTTAGTTCAGTTATGTTATGTTAGCTTTAATTAATGTAAAAAACTTTGTTAGGTTAGCATATATTCGATGGTTATTATATAAAAAACTTATTTTTGTGGTTTATGTTTAACCGAAATGATACTCGGTAAAATTGACATGAATCAATAGATCAATAGATCCAAAAAGGGTCATGGTGGGAGGGGTGGGAGGGTTTGATGGTTTGATTTACTAATTACTGATTTACTGCTTTTAAAATCAGTAAAACTATTACAATTTACTATGATATTTTATTCAAAGAACTTATTTTTATGTTATGTTTGGATAAAACTTTGTTATGTTTACAGTTATTCGTAGTCTGTATGATAATTAGACAAAGGTTTGATAAATTTTTGTTAAATATTACTTGTGTCAAAGGAAATTGAACTACGTTAGAGATAGGGCTTGAGAAAAAGTATGAATAGGTTTACGTTTTGTATGCAAATGCTAGTTACTTAACTGGGGTTAAGTGTGGAACTTTGTTAATGTTAACTGTTTATTAGCGGGTAAGTTGTGTTAAGTTTGTCGTTGCACATTATTTTCTTAGTTCATATGATGCTATGTTAGCGTTATTAATGTGAAAACATTGTTATGTTAGGCATAATATTCGATGGTAAGTATATAAAGAACTCATTTTGTGTTATGTTTATCCGAAATGATACTCGAAATGCGACGTAAATCAATGTAAATTAATGTAAAATTAACATTGATATGTTAGAGATATGCTTGAAAAAGTGTGAATAGGTTACGTTTTGTACGCTGTGCTAGGTACTTTGCTGTTGTTAAGTATGGAACTTTGTTAATGTTAGTAGTTTATTCGTGCGTAAGGTATGTTAGGTTTTGTCATTGTACATTATATTCTTAGTTCTGGTAATGCTATGTTAGCTTTATTAATGTGAAAAACAATGTTACGTTAGCATATATTCGTTGGTTAGTATATAAAGAACTTATTTTTGTCATACGTTTATCCGAAATGATACTCGATGTGACCTGAATCATTAGATCAATAGATCAAAAGGTCATGAACGGGATGGGTAGGGAAGGGCAGGGAGGGGCAGGGAGGGGACGGGTGGTTTGATTTACTGATTTATTGATTTACTGCTTTAAATTCCGTAAACTATTACACTTTACTATGTTATTTTATTCAAAGAACTTATTTTTATGTTCTGTTTGGATAAAACTTTGTTATGTTTGCAATTATTTGTTGGGGATTGTTAAATATTACCATGTTAATGTAAAATTAACATTGTTATGTTAGAGGCATGCTTGAGAAAGTATGAATAGGTTATGATTTTGTATGTTATGTTAGTTACTTTACTGTTGTTAAGTGTGGAGCTTTTGTTAATGTTAGCAGTTTTTTCATGCGTAAGTTGTGTTAGATTTGTCGTTGTACACTATTTTCTTAGCTCAGTTAGGCTATGTTAGCTTTATTGATGTGAAAACTGTATTACGTTAACGTATATTCGATGATTAGTATGATAATTAGCTAATGTTATGATAACTTTTTTGTTAAATATCACCATGTTAATGTAAAATTAACATAGTTATGTTAGAGGTATGCTTGAGAAAGTATGAATAGGTTACAATTTTGTATGTTATGTTAGTTACTTTACTGTTGTTAAGTGTGAACCTTTGTTAACAAAACAAGAATCAATGGTATTGCGTAATGTTTCGAAAACGCTCCAGACAAGAATCATAGGTATTGCATAATGTTTCGAAAACAGGGAGGAGTTTGAGCAAATTCTCGAATTGATTGGTTGAAAGAAAGAATCTCATTACCTTTGAGGCCTGCTTACGCACCCTATTTCCATCAGTAAGACATTTTTCGCTGTGCTGGTACGATGACATCTCCTCGCATCTCTACGCTTGTTGTTGATATCTTTACGAGGAAAGTTTCTTCTTTTTTTCGGTTTTTAATTTTTTTCCCCCATTTTACAATTTCAAGTGGGGTAAATTATTCGTAAACCGAATGGAGACCGATCCATTGGTTGTATTCCTGCCATAGGTTCAAATAATAGACCCTTATTCATTTCTACTGAAGAATTCATCAAGATTATCGACATCGTTGCAGCTTGGGAAACGGATGAGCGTGTGTTATCCGATGCATCGAGGCGTAGTGAAATATCTGACTGGGGAGACAGTGAGAATGGTTCTAATAGAATATTCTGCTTTCTTGTCGTGTGACAATGTTAAAAGCATTTATGTACGCTGCTATTGGAGACCAATCGATGGGGTGACTTTCTGGCGTACATGTATAGGTTTTACAGTTCGAACATTCTGAAAATATTACAGCTTTGATTAAAATAAAATAAATAACATCACATCTAACGGATGTTGACACACTCGAGGACTTAATACATATAGCTCATCGTGTAATCTATGTAATTTACACAGAAACATGTTGTTTACCCTATAATGCGATATACAGGAATGCGCTAATAACTTAGCTTGGATACGTTTACTTATTTCTGGAGCGAGAGAATGAATGCTGTTGAACCAAAATATGCATAAAAATGGTTTAGTGTGCAAGTGACATTTAGATTTACATCCTTTCAAAGGGTGTGGAATCTCTGAAGAGATATATAGAACTTGCTTTACAACTATTGATAATAGAATCCCTCCTGCCCATGAGTTTATGACTTTCTTCTGTGTTTACAGTAAAGTGTATTGTTTTTACTGTATATTCTTTATACTAATTTCATTGAAAATTTTTTTTTATTGTAAAAATAATAATACTTGTTTTACTTCCACCCGTCATGTGACCTTTATTGGTTAAGATGCTATTGAAGGATGTTTATTCGTGCGGCTGTTGTGTGTGTGTATGTTGTGTTAAGATATGTTATGTCATAGTTTAACTCTAATCGAGGATTAAAACTTCTGTATGTTAGTGTATTGCATTAACTAGTAAGAGCATCATCAGACGTCGGTTCAGATCAATAGTAACTGCTATAGATCAAGGACGGGTTGGGGAGGGCGGGGTATGCGGTTGATTTACTGATTTACTGTTTTTACTGCTTTAGTGTATGTAAAAAAGTAAATTTTTTACGTTATAAACATAAAAAGAATAAAATTTTTAGTAAAAACAAAAAGTTTTAAAGAAATAAAGTTAAAAAATAAGTTTTTTTTTAAAAAAAAAAAAAAAAAACAAAAAGTTTTAAAAAAATAAAAAAAAAAAAAAAAAAAAAAAAAAAAAAAAATAAAAAAAAAATTACCATGCTAATAAAATAAAACAAAGACATTAGCAAAAACATAAAATGTTTTTAATAAATTTGTTATGTTGACCCTATTACACGCAAGAATCAAATGTATAGTCTAATGTTTCGAAAACGAACCTAACAAGAATCATAGGTATTGCGTAATGTTTCGTAAAGTGGGAGGAGTTTGAACAATTTTTTCGACTTGTATCTGATAACTCTAGTGAAACAGGAAATACAAATACAAACGTGAAACGCATTGCTCGTAAGACCTGGGTATGAAAATACAATTTTGCATGCTGTGTTAGTTGCTTTGCTGTCGTTAAGTATGGAACTATGTTAATGTTAGCTGTTTATTCGTGGTTAAGATATGTTAGGTTTTGACATTGTACATTATATTCTGAGCTCAGGTTATGATATGTTAGCTTTATTGATGTGGAAACTTTGTTACGTTAGCATATATTCGAGGGTCGTAAGAGCGCGCAGTATTATAAGCCGCAAGTGATCAGGACAAATCACTACCTCAAAGAGAACAGAAAACGATTAGGTATAGCGCTTGTACATGTATATATTTGAACCAATATGGTTTCGTTCGTCCGTCGTATACTTGTTTACTTTCTTCTGATTGGTTGAAGAAAGAATCTCGATTAGCCTATTTGACTCTGTTTATATATACGATTTTCGTCAGTAGGACATTTTCGCTGTGCAGGTATGATGACGTCTCATTCTGCTCCTAAGCACGTTAGTGATATCTTTACGAGGACCTTGAATTACCAGCATGTGTTCATTTAAATTTTTTTTCGTTAAAAGAATGGAGAGATATATTACCTGTATTCCATTCGGAGGGGCAAATAATAGACCTTTATTCATTACGATTTTGACGAATTCCTCAGAATGGATCGATACCATAGAAACCTTGGGTAAATGTTCTAAGTATGTGTCATCTGAAAGGATCGCATTCTGGGAAATATCTGATCAGATAAACCAACCGGTGCAACAATCAAGAGAAACCAGAGCTCCTCAATAAATCACACACCAAATCCAACACCGACAAGCGTTGTTACATTCACCAGAGTCATCCTAGATTAATGGTTAAAAGTATGATGAACGCAACTATTTGGAAACCCAACGATTGATTCACATTCCGCATCAGCTAAGCTAAGTATAAGGTTTCACTGTTCGTTCATCTAAAAATATTACAGCTTTGGTTAAACTGAAAAACGAAATTAACGTCTCATCTTAAAGATTGGTCGACATACTCGAGGACTTAATTCATATAGAGCACGAGATAATCTACAATGTATACACCGAAACATACGGTTTAACGTATAATGCGATATACAGGTGCGCATTAACAACTATCAGCCTGGTTACGTTTACTTCTCTCTGGAACCGAGAGAATGCGTTGCTTAGAAACTGTGTATGCTGAAGAATGGCATTAGTGCTGTAAGCGTATTTTATACTTACATCTTTCCAAAGGGTGTTTTGAATCTCTGAGGGAAATATATAGAACTTGCTCAATTATGCAGAATCCTCTGTCCCATGATTGAGAGAAATATATGTTTAAAATAAAACGTATGTTTTTATGTACTTATTTAATGCTCTTTTCATTGAAAATTATGTTATAAAAATGAAAACTTGTTTTACTTTCCCCCATGTGAGCTTTATTGTGTTAGATGCTTACGTGATGGCTGTTTTATTTCGTACGGCTGGTTGTGTGTGTTAAGTTATGTTACTCGTAAGTTATCTTTAACATGGTTAAAACTTTGTTATGTCAGCTGTTATCCTAATAGATCAATAGATCTATAGATCATGGATGGGCTGGGGGTAATGGGGTGGGTGGCTTGATTTACCGATTTACTGTTTTAGTGTACGTAAAAATGTAAATTTTTACGTTATAAACATAAAAAGAATAAAATTTTTAGTCGAGAACAAAAAGTTTTAAAGAAATAAAATTAAAAATTAAAAGTTTCCTTTTTAAAATTAAAAGTTTTAAAGAAATAAAATTAAAAATAAATTAAAGTTTTTAAAAAAAAAAAAAGTTTTAAATTAAAGTTTTTTTTTTAAAAAAGTTTTAAATAAAAGTTTTTTAAAAACAAAAAGTTTTAAAGAAAGAAATTAAAAAATAAATAAAAGTTTTTTAAAAACAAAATATTTTAAAGAAATGAAATTAAAAATTTGAAAAATAAATAAATAAATAAACAATCAGTGCAGTACTGGTTTATTAAATGAATATTTACTACATCAGTTTCGCGCCTGTTCGTTCTGTGTGCATTGTTAGTTACTTTACTGTTGTTAAGTATGGAACTTTGTTATTGTTAGCAGTTTATTCGAGCGTAAGGAATGTTAGATTTTGTCATTGTACATTATATTCGTAGTTCAGTTGATGCTATGCTTGCTTTATTGATGTGAAAACTTTGTTACGTTAGTATATATTCATTGATCAGTATGACAATTACACAAGGTTATGATAAAATTTTGTTAAATATTACTATGTTAATGTAAAAATATCCTCGATATGTTAGAAAAAGTGTTAGTAGGGTGTGTTAGGTTTATCGTTGTACATTATACTCTTAGTTCTGATTACGACACGTTAGCAATATTGATGTGAAAACTTTGTTACGTTAGCATATATTCATTGATCAGCATGATAATTAGACAAGTTTATGATAAAATTTTGTTAAATATTACTATGTTAATGTAAAAATCCCGCATATGTTCGCTTTATTGACTAAAATATCTTGGGTTGGGGTAGGGAGGGGTGAGGGGTTGGTGGTTTGATTTACTGATTTACAGGTTTACGGTATGTTAAAACACAAATTTCCGTAAAAATTTAGTAAAAACAAACTGTTTAAAACATATAAAACAAAAATAAATGAAAGTTTTGTGTTATGTTATACAAAATATGACATGAATCAATAGATCATAGATCAATGAATAATATATCATATATGGGGAGGGTGGCGAGGATGGGGAGGGTGGGGAGGCTCTGGGGCTCTGGGGGTGCTCTGGAGGCTCTGGAGGCTCTGGGGCTGGTTTGATTGATATAAAAAACCGATTTTTTTTTTTTAAAGTTATAAACTTAAAAAGAATAAAAAAATTAATTTTTTAATTTTTTTTAAAAAATTTAAATTTTTTTAAAAATTTTTTTAAATTTTTTTTTTAATTTTTTATTTTTTTTTTAACTATGTATATATCTCATCTCTCCTTAATT
>JABUQX010060715.1:35000-45000 GCA_015478945.1 Trachelipus rathkii
GTGGAATGGATGTAGATATGTCAATGCATAAGCAGGTGTATTTTCAGTAGAAACCGTAATTCCAAAGAAGAAGTTATAAAATCCAGATACGGAGTTATTAAGGATCTTCTCCAGAACTTCGTGGGATTTGTTGCTGGATGGTTGCTGCGGTGCTGATGCCTACCAAAAATCTGTGGTATATTCAGATCAAGTCCCAGTGGATCGACGATTTCATTAGCTTCTTTTAACACTTCATCGATGATTTTTTTTCTTCACCTTTCCGATGGCTCCTAACCATTTCCACAATATGTTGAATGTGCTGCGAGGTTTTGACGATATCCAATGTCTTAGATTGGAGAGCATTTACAACTGGCTCTAACATCGCAGAGTATTTCGCGATCAATATCATAGCCATGATGAATGACGACTTACATGCCGCTGAATGCAACTGAAAAGCACTTTTTCTTCAATGGAAAGGATTTCTAATGCTTGCATCATTCGTACAAAGTGCTCCTTAAACACTCTGATGCACTTGTGATGTTGTTCAGACCATCTGGTCTGGCATAGGCTTGGGATGTTTGGCATTAATTTTCTTCTCAAGACTGTCTCGCGAAAAACGTAATAATGTCCTTTATAGTTCCCACAGTATTGCAGATTTCTGGTATTGTGTTCAAATCATTTACTACTAGATTTTGTTTATGTGAAGAGAGAGCAATTCTTTTATACTTTTCCTCAATATTGCTTGGACACTGCCAAGCCATCGAAACCCAAGCCCACGCAGTGTAGTAACGTACCGCTTTACAGCTTTTCTCGCAGGTCTGAATATGCACTATATATACTGGTCCATACTGTTCAGGGCAGAGGCCGAGGGCGACGCCTAGCGCTTGGCTCCCAAAGCCGCTTGGAGCCGGCGTGGGTGTTTAATCACGTTCGATGTTTGCATCGACGCTTGAGTCAAACAGACCGAAGGTCCGTTTGACCGACAAGACACAGACGGCGCGGGTACGCATATTACGCCTGGCGCCATTACATTACGCCGCCACTGACTCCGAAGCGAAATGGCCTGAGTCGAAAACGATCTTCGGGCGAAACGCTATACACTGATGGACTGGTCTTCCGGCCGTGGTTCGACTTCGACTCGACTCACCGCGACGATCGGTAATGGTTCCGAGTCGAAAAACGATCCCCGTGCGGATCGCTTGCCGCGATCCGACTTCGTTTTCCGCCGTGCTTCTTCGCATCCGGCTTGAATAAATAAATGCTTCCGACTTTCGAACCCACGTGGTAGCGCCGTGCCTGTTGATGGCACCAGTGGCATGCGAAATACCATGGTCTCCCCCGAAGCACTCTTTCAAACACAAATACTGACGCAGAGTGCCGAAACAGAGAGGTCCTCATAGCCAGTTTCTGCAGAGCAGCACAACTGGGCGTCTCTCGGACACCGGTGTTACAGTGGTATCAAACAAACAATGTTGGTGTCTCTTTAAGTTGGGCTGACGGGCAGGCTCCGATGCCGCGGTGGCGCACCGTTCCGACGTAACAAAACGAGCCGGAAGCGAAAGAACAAAGAGAGACGAGCGCGCTGGTTCGATGCCACAAATTGTAATGAAGCAATATTGGTGTCCTATATAGCGCCAGCGCCAGCCTCAGACTCTGAGGTCATCGGTTTATGGGACCCCATAATTTACGTTTATGATTACCTGCAGCTACTGGCTCAAATCATCATCTGGTTTACTGCCAGCCGTTTTCTCGACATTCAGATCTATTGATCTGTTGATTAGCGTCAAGATTTGCGTCACTTTTTTGGAGCAAACATCAAGGCAACGTTTCTTATACAAACACAACCAAGGCGGCGCCGACGTAAACAAAGTTTTCAATATTGGCCGCGTATCATCTGAATCCAAGCAGGCTACCAACAGTCTCTACCATTACCTTAAACATGGTCGCAGTACCTCACAATAAAAGATCCTGTAGCACCAGCAAATTAAAATGCAACTTACTCGACAATTTTCTGTCAAGCATAAATTTAACAGCGGCTACCAAAGATTCTGACGGTATATTAACTGTGTTCTACTATAACCTTTGCGTGGGCCATCACACGTGGCAGTATGCGACCGCAACAAAAATACATGATAAACATGAACTGCTAGTCAGCCGTCAGCCTGGACATATCTAAGCGTCAGCTGAACACAATATACCACATTTTGTCATCGCGTGCAATAAGCAGTAAAGCGCAACTCCCACATGTACTTTGTCAACCATACTTCAACACAATGTTAATTTTACAATATAAATATGGCCAAAATTTTTGGTATGGGCCTACGCCTAACCATCATAATACCCACAGCAAAGTTTAATTTTCTGTGTTAAGGAGCATAACAGATTAACAATACACCAGACGAATAAACAATATGCCAACAACTTCAGCCAACAGAATAGAAACAAAGCTTTCACATGCAACATAGTACTGAAAGCGTTATAGCGCGTCACATAAAAACATATAAATACATAAAAATTTAGCTTTATTTTAAATATATTAATTCATTTTCATCAGCAAACGTTCGTTAACTTAAAGATATTCCTGAAAGGATGTAATTACTGGTTAAACCATCTTTTAGCATATTTTGACGTAAGGCCAATTCATTAATATGTCCAAGCCGATAACGCATTCTCGTATAATACACGCCAGGAAACATGCTGGTGTAAATATCAGGTGATACTGAAGACCATGTTACATAAGCCGTATTAGTTCAGAAGGTCAACGTTGGAAGGCGTGATGCCACCCGTGCCTTACATTTTAAGCACGCCGTTATAGCCAGATGACCGAACAACGAGTTCCGCGCACGACGTAGCGCGCATGATCGTGCACAGCCACTTCACAAGCTGCGTACATCATCGCTTTGCAGGTGAGCAACCTGGCGCCCCATGCAGGCGCTGCCGTCACCCTGATTCTCAGTAGGGAGGTGCTGTTCAGATGTCATACCATCTCTTTGCCCCAAAGCCGCGTCGATAACTGGTAAAACTGATCAGCTATCAAAATTTAGGTCTGTCACTAGGCAAGCAATGTGGCCGGTAACCATCTGGCTGACAGATTAAACATAACGATACACAATGGCGAGCAGAATCAGACGAAGATGATGGTGGTCAAATCCTACCGAGAAATGTGCGCGTAAACAGCCTTGTAGGTACGAGATTCTTTCTTTCAGCCAATCGCGAAGGCAAGAATGCAACGGTCAATACAAGCATCAAGGTTGGCGGGAAACAACGCAACGACAACCGATCTACGCCTGGTCACCGCCGCCACGTCTCCACACTTAATGGGCGCAACTGGCAAAACGACCTGTCGTTCATCTTCAGCATGCCAACGTTAATCTGACGGTGAAGATTTTCGAACAAAAATGCGTGTCGTAATCATACCTAACCGTCGGTACCTAATCCAAATACGAATGCGCAACGTCGCTCTTCGAGTGTCACCGTCTCAAACATGAAAATGATCACGCCTGGGAGCGTTTGGTTCATTTGCATGGTGCGATTTAATACTTCATTATATTTAACCCTCCGATATGAACACAAACACGCGTAGCAAATGCCGCTGGTCGATCGGTTATCGTTAAATACGATCTCTCCATATCAATACCGCGTAGAGATGCGGAGATACGTCAGCATTGCAAAAACCAGCACGCGTTAGTAAAAACAACCCTTTATAGGTAATAAGCACTCTTTCTTTCGTCCACCAGAAGAGCAAACAAAAATACGACGTACGAACGAACCATATCAGTTCGTTCAGCAACAACAACATCAGCAACAGCAACAACAACAACAATAACGGTTAAAAATAGTTTCCGCAGCACTAACCAACGAATATATACCAACGTAATAATGTGTTCTACATTAATCGCTTCATTGCCGGTACACAATACAATGACAAAGCCTAACGTTTACGAACGAATGGGTCCACAATACAACAAAGTCTCCATATTTTCTAACAATAGTAAAGTATTTATCGTGCACTGCGCAAACGTATTTGCGCTCATTACCTAGCTTTCAGTAGTCTTCTTACCGTTTCCAGGTTATTATCACCGCTATTTAACAAATTCCGCCCATCATCATCATAGCCGACGTTATTGAATGCTGACGTAACAGCTCACTGTAACAAAATCACCAGCCTGCATAAATGATCGCGCAACTGGGACATCGTAACATAACAAAGCTTTGATAACAAATAAATTTTATCCCAACATACAACATAAAATAGTACTCTGGGGGTCACAGTAAAAGTACACTTTCTTACTGATTTTAGCAGTAAATCAACAGCCTACACCGCTCAGACATTGAGCCAGCTGACTGTGCCAGGCTGGGCAGTCATGGACAAACATGCTAACATAACAGCGTCTTTGCGCGTTTAATCACCGCGCCAGCGATCAATGGGTGCTGGTCAAACATAGGACCAGCAGCCAAAATGCAAACCTGGTCGCGCGCATCCCGAAAATTCAGTAGCCGATCGCGCGCTAGCTCGCCGTCGCTATGGCGCCGATACCTCCTGAGCAGCACAGGTGCCGTGCCATCTGGTCACTTCGCGACCACCCATCGAAGATACAAACTGATCACTAGCCTTCATCAGCTGTTTATAACATCATTTGGACCTGTAAACGTAGACGTATTAGCGTCTAGGGCAAATTCCAATAGCTCACCGTAAACTTAACCTACCATTTAACACATCATCAAACAAGTTAACACAGCAATATCTAAATCTCCTAATAAATGCGTTACTTTCAAAACATACAGGCTTAACAGCAACGCCTAATCTTGCGATCAGTCAGTTTTTCATCAACCAAGAGGCGCAACACACTTCATTGAGGGTGGGCGAATCTCTGGGCAGGGGGATCGTGAAGGGGCGTGCGGGTTTTGCGTCCTACCCAGCGGGTCTTTACCCTCCCCGGAGGGGCAAAACCCGGGCTTACACTCCCTTCGGGTGAAACTCAGCAGGATTCGTACCCTTTCATGGGACGCATCCCCCTGAGTTTTCTCTCGGAAGGTAATGTGTTGCTTTAGATACTCTTGGTTGATGAAAACTGTTTATTCATAAGTTAGGTACGTTATGTTAAATATTACTATGACACTGTGGAAATAACACTGATTTGTTAGAGAAATGTTGAGTTTTTGTAAGATATTACTGTGTTAACTGACGATGATGTGTTAGAAATGTGAGCCTAGGTTAAGTTTTTGTTGAATAATGTTAGATTCGAGAACTTTGCTAATGTCTACGTTTATTCACAGGTCAAATGATGTTATACTCGAAACGAAGTGACACTTTGATGAAGATAGTGTCAATTCATAGTTCAAGATGGTGGCATCTTCGATAGATTGGTCACTTTGTTAAGGGATTTTGTTAGATAATACGGCTTTACCTGTTGCTAATATGCTCGAAAAGTGGGAACATATCGAGTATTGTATGACCTGTTAGCTACTTTACCTTGATCAGTACTGAATTTTTCAGGATGTTAGCTGATTATTCATACGCGATGTATGTTAGGTTTGCATTTGTACATTATATTCCTGGTCGCGGTTATGATTTGTTAGCTTTATTGATGCTAAAACTTTGTTGGTTAAGCATATATTCTCGGAGGTTAGTATATAAAGAACATATTTTTATGTTATGTTTGTCCAAAATGATACTTGAAATATGACTTGAATCAATAGCTCAATAGATCACAGGCGGGTGGGACGGGTAGGGGACGGCAGGGATGGGTGGTTTGATTTACTGATTTACTGATTTACTGCTTTAAAATCAGTAAATTATTACGTTTTACTGTGATATTTTACTCAAAGAACTTATTTTTATGTTATGTTAGGATAAAATTTTGTTATTTTTTGTTATGTTTGGTTAAAACTTTGTTATGTTTGCGATTATTCGCTGGGGATTATGATATTTATACGAGGTTATGATGAATTTTTTGTTAAATGTTACGAAGTTGATGTAAAACATTTGTTACGTCAGCATTATATTCTTTGTCAGTATGATGATTAGACAGGTTTATGCTAAACTTTTGTTAAATGTTATGATGATAATGTAAAATTAACATTGATATGTTAGAGATATGCTGGAAACAGGTGTGAATAGGTTACGTTTTGTACGGTGCGTTAGGTACTTTACTGTTGTTAAGTATGGAACTTTGTTAATGTTAGTAGTTTATTCGTTCGTAAGCTGGGTTAGGCTTTGTCATTGTACATTATATTCTTAGTTCTGGTAATGCTATGTTAGCTTGATTAATGTGAAAACATTGTTACGTTAGTATATATTCGTTGGTTAGTATATAAAGAACTTATTTTTGTACTATGTTATTGTTGTTGTTGTTGCTGTTGCCTAACGAGAATATATACCCTTTTGAACTGATATGGCTCATTCGTACGTCGTATTTTTGTTTACTTTCTTCTGATTGGTTGAAAGAAAGAATCTTATTACCTATAAGGGTTGTTTATACACTATTTTCTTCAGTAGGATAGTTTTCGCAATGCTGACATCTCCACACATCTCTACGCCTGTTGTTGATATCTTCAGGAGGAGTTTCGTTATTCCCAACGATGTGTCATTTATATTTAATCGTAAACCGAATGGCGACTGCTACATTGCTTGTATTCCTATCAGAGGGTTAAATATAATAAGTATTGCATCACTTTATGCAAATGGTTAAAGCATAAAATCATTTTCATGTTTAGAATTGGTATTTTCTGAAAGGAGGCGGAGTCTAAAAAGAGATAAGTCTAAAAACTTTACTTTATTCGTATTTACTAGTTAGGTATTATGATGGTTAGGTATGGTTACGACACATTTTTTGATAAATGTTACTGTGTCAATGTAAGATTAACGTTAATATGCTAGAGATATGCTTGGAAAAAGTATGAACAGGTTACGTTTTGTATGTAAAGTTAGTTACTTTACTGATATTAAGTGTGGAACTTTGTTAATGTTAACAGTTTATTAGGGCGTAAGATGTGTTAGGTTTGTCGTTGCACGTTATTTTCCTAGTTCATATGATGCTATGTTAGCTTCTGATATGGTTCGTTCGTGCATTGTATTCTTGTTTACTTTCTTCTGATTGGCTGAAAGAAAGAATCTCATTACCTATAAGGCTTGTTTACGCATACGATTTCCTTCAGTAGGACATTTTTTCGCTGTACTGGTACGATGTCATCTCCCCACATCTCTAGATCTGTTGTTGATATCTTCACAAGGAGCTTCGTTATTCCTAACGATGTGTCGTTTATATTTAATCGTCAACCAGATGGATACCGATACATTGCTTGTATTCCTGCCAGAGGTTCAAATGATAGACCTTTATTCGTTTGTGCTGATGGATTCCTCAAGATTATCGACAGCGTTGAAGCTTGGGTAAAGAATGAGTATGTGTCATCTGAGACAGCACCTCCTACTGAAATCAGAGGTGACAGCTTGAGAGGGTATAATAGAATAGAAGTTGCTTTCACTGCGTCTGATAATGTTAAAAGTATTGATGTACGCAACTATTGGAAACCCAATGATGCTGTCACATTCATGCGTACGTGTATAGGTTTCATTGTTCAGTCATCTGAAAATATAACGGCATTGCTTAAAATAAACATCGCACTTTAACGATGTTGACATACTTGAGGACTTAATATATAGCACATGGTGTAATCTATGATATTTACACCGAAACATGCGGTTTCCTATAATGTAGTATACAGGAATGCGTTAATAACTATCAGCTTGAATGAGTTTACTCTCTTGTATGAGAGAATGAGTGCTGCTGAATCAAAATATATGCCGAAAATGGTTTAGTGCAGCTGAAGGCATTTATACTTACATCCTTTCAAAGGATGTTGAATCTTTAGAGAGATATATATGGCTTACCCAACTTGAATCCTATGTTTGCTGATCAGATGAATTAATATATTTAAAATAAAAGTAAATTTTTATGTATTTATATGTTTTTATGTATTTATATAACGCTTTTTCAATGAAAATTATATGTTATAAAATATGAAAACTTGTTTTACTTCCCTCGTATGTTCGCTTTATTGGCTAAGTTGTTAATGATAGCTGTTTATTCGTCTGGTTGTTGTGTGTTAAGTCTGTTATGCTCATAGTTTAGCTTTACAGAGAGTAAAAACTTTACTTTGTCCGCCCTTACCCATTAGGTATTATGATGGTTAGGTAAGGTTATGCTAAATTTTTTAAATATTACTATGTTAATGTAAAATTAACATTGTCATGTTGGTGATATGTTTGATAAAGTATGAATAGGTTACGCTTTGCATGCAATGTTAGTTACTTTACTGATGTTAAGTGCGGTACTTTGTTAATGTTAACCATTTATTCTTGCTTAAGATGTGTCAGGTTTGTTGTTGTATATTATATTCTTAGTTCATGTTACATCATGTTAGCTCTATTAATAGGAAAACTTTGTTACGTTAGCATACTTTCGCCGGTCTATATGATAGTCACAAGGTTTTAGTAAATTTTAGTTAAATATTAATGTCTATGTTAGTGTAAATTAACATTGTTATGTTAGAGATATGCTTCTTCCAAGTGTGAATAACTAAGGTTTTGTTGACATGTTAGTTACCATTTACCTGCTGCTGTTAAGTGTGGATCTTTGTTAATGGTTACTGCTTATTCATGTTTAAGATGTGGTAGGTTTGTTGTTGTACATTATTTTCTTAGTTCAGATGATACTAAGTAAGCTTTATTAATGTGAAAACTTTGTTACGTCAACATATATTGGTTGATGTTTGTATAAAGAACTTGATTTTATGTTATGTTTATCCAAAAATGATACTCAAAATGTGACCTTAATCAATAGATCAATAGATCACAGATGGTCAGGGGGGTGGCTGGATGGGGGATGAATGGTGGTTTGATTTAGTGATTTACTGCTTTAGGGTATGTAAAAACGTAAATTTGTAAGTTATAAACCATTATTTTCGAAATCTACAGACTCGATAACATATATAAGGACACCAATATTGCTTCATTACACAAATATTTAATAACTCAGCACCGCATCGGAGCCAGCACCGGTGCATCTGTCCCCTTCTACTCCTCCTTCCTCATTCTTCATTCTTTCCCTCTTTATTCTTCCTTCGACCTCTGTTTTCCCACTCTGTGCTCTTTTTTTCAGTCGGGACCCCCCTAATGGAGGGTCCTAGACACCCTACACGGACTTATAACCATCATATTCGAACTCTACGACCTCAATAACTCTTATAAAGACACCAACATTGTTGTTATACGACTGTTTATTAACTAAGCACCGCAGTGGCTCCAGCACCGGTGTCGGAGCCAACTCCTTGAATTCCAATACTAACTCTTTCTAGAAACTCAACTATGAAACCTCTCACCAAATTTCAGCTTTCTACGTCAATATTTAATGTTTGAAGGGGGGTGGGTCCCCCCTTCGGGGAGACCCATGGGGACGTAATTTCGTATACACTGAGGTTACCTCATCATCTAACCATCCTCCAAATTTTAGCACTATACGATAAGTTCGAAGTCGGAGGCAGGCTGACAATCAAAGTCGGAGTCAAAACCGGATGCGAAGAAGCACCCACGGCGGAAAGCAAAGTCGGATCGCGTAAAAAACGATCCCTTACAGGGATCGTTTTTCGACTCAGATTCGATTTCCTTCGGAAATCGAATCTTCGACGTACGGAGCCGGAGTTGGAGTCGGAGTCGGAGTCGGAGCCGCAGCCGGAGTCGGAGCCGGAGTCGGCGTCGGAATGTGTAAAAAAACGTTTCCTTACAGGGATCGTTTTTCGACTCAGATTCGATTTCCTTCGGAAATCGAATCTTCGACGTAATAATAATAATAATAATGTGTATGTGTATGCGTACGCGCGCTCAGTCTGTGTCTGTCGGTCAAACAGACCTTCGGTCTGTTTGACCTCCAAATGGTCGGTCGCCCAAACGCTCGTTAGGCCTAAACTCACCCACGCAGATCAAGCAACAAGGGCGTAAGCGCTATATAGGCGTCCACCCTCG
>JABUQX010060715.1:55000-57500 GCA_015478945.1 Trachelipus rathkii
AATATATATATATATAATTGGACCTTGAGCTAAAATAATTTTTAATTACATTATAAATTTATTGATTCGTAACACTAATTATAGACAATCGAGCTTTCATGGACTTGCTCGTCTCACTTCTTCAGGACTAAAAATACATAATAGATTTTGAAATGAATTTAGGTACTTTTTATTTATAAGCTAGCAACCAGGCCGGACTCTGACTCTTTTCATCGATGGAACCTTTTAGAATGAAGCTAAACTTTCTTGAGTATTTTTTTGAGACTCCGATTCCTTTAAGTAAAAGTTTGTGATCCCGTCTATGAGAAATTCACCCTTCTGTAGTTGAAATTATTAGATTTTTTTTTGTTATGAATGACTCTATTAACTTTCTATTATTGGTATCTTGGGCTGGTACGATGATGTTAGAAGAATTAATGTTAATTTTGTGGTTATTATTTTGTCTGTGTTGGACTAACGAAGAGGATAGGTTATCAAAGTTTAAATCTTTATTATGTTGGTTTAATCTGATTTTGAAATTAATAGTTTATCCTATATAAATAAGTGCGGGTGCAGTCTTGACAATTAATTTTGTATATGCCTGAATCGTTGTTTTATTGTGTTTTTGTAGGTTTTAGTGCATGTTTTAGTACCCTGTTGTTAGATTTTACAGTGTTTATGTTGTTTGGTATAAATCTAGGTATGACTGATTCTCTCTCTCTCTCTCTCTCTCTCTATATATATATATATATATATATATATATATATATATATATATATATAATATATATATATATATATATATAATTTTTCATTTGTATATATATATATATATATATATATATATATATGGTGTTATTCTATATTTGAATCAGTGTATATTTTCTGAAAAATTTTTCTAAGTTCAAAAAAATTTCTAAGTTCAGAAAAGGGGAAACATTTACATTCCAAAGGAGCTTCGTTCGTATGTACATATACCTGAAGCGCGTGACGTCATAGTCCAACGTCAGACTCTTCATGGGTCACGTTTGACTGTGACGTCAGAAGTTGCGTACATTACGCTTGTCGTCAGATATATATATATATATATATATATATATATATATATATATATATATATATATATATATATATATATATATATATATATATATATATATATATATATATATATATATATATATATATAATATATATATATATATATATATATATATATATATATATATATATTTATATGTATATATAAATATATTTATATATATACTATTTATATATATATATATATATATATATATATATATATATATATATATATATATATATATATATATAGTAAATCAAATGTCCCAAATGGTTTTGAGATTTATAGAGTACGAATGGATTGTTGCGAATAAATGTCCCAAAAGTACTCATTTTGGGATTTATTGTTTTTTGGGGTATATCACTAACGAATACCCACGGGTAGTCCGCCCCAAAATGTCGGGAGTCGGGGTCTCTCGACAAGGTGGACTACGGGGGGACTAATCCCCCCCTTCGGGGATGGTCTCCGGAACCCCCGCTCTTTAGATCTTTGGAATTGTCGCGGGGTTCCTCGACCACTCCCCTCAGAACCATCGAACGTCCCCACTCCGTCCCCCTCGGCTCGAGCCCCTAAAAAGGGTAAATACTCCATTTGGGGGCTGGTTGCTCTATTAAAAGTAAGTAGGCCTAATCACTAATCACTGTACCAATAAAACTAGCCCTAACTTTTTACTGATAGACTATTTGTAGCTATAAAGATAATATGGCCTTTATAGTATTTTATAAGTTTGGCATATATATATATATATATATATATATATATATATATATATACCTATATATATATATATATATATATATATATACTGCTATATATATATACTTTATATATATATATATATATTTAAATATTACCTCAACAAGTTTGACATTTTTGGACGGCTTGAAAAAAAAATTCAAATAGTTCATCTGTTGTAAACTTTTTTAGAAACTGCAATTTTCTTAAATAGGCGATTAAATGATCTTTTTTCCTGCCTCTCTTAGGAATTAGTGACTTGACCTAAATTTTCTCAACATTTTAGCTTAAAATATATAAGTAACGTACGTAACGAAAAGCTTAAATAAGTTAGTAAAACATGTTACCGGCACAACCCTATGTTGAAACTGAAAAATAATATTTTCCCATAGCATAGCCCATTTCATACCCTGTTGTCATTCTCATTATAATATTCGTATGTTGCCAGATTTTCCTTCCCTGCCTCTCTTAGGAATTAGTGACTTGACCTAAATTTTCTCAACATTTTAGCTTAAAATATATAAGTAACGTACGTAACGAAAAGCTTAAATAAGTTAGTAAAACATGTTACCGGCACAACCCTATGTTGAAACTGAAAAATAATATTTTCCCATAGCATAGCCCATTTCATACCCTGTTGTGATTCTCATTATAATATTCGTATGTTGCCAGATTTTCCTTCCCTATACCAACATATATATA
>JABUQX010060716.1:12500-30611 GCA_015478945.1 Trachelipus rathkii
TTCTGTGGAACTCCCCACTTTCATCTGTTTTTTTTTCTGCTGCATTTAATCTCCCTCTTTTTAAGGCCTCCGTCTGCACTCACTTCAAAGATTTGTGTTAGGCGTGGGAATGGGTGGGATTTCATTTGTTTTTGTTTTATTAAATTATATTTTTGCTCCCTCATTGAAAAGAGCTCCGCCCGTGAATGGTGGTTACCTGTAAAAAAAAATACATATATAATTCATAGTTACCGTACTTACCTATCAAGCATTCTCGTAGTGATTCACTATCGAGTGTTCTCCTCTAGCTGTCTGGTGATTTTAAAATAACCTATTTATATATTTCTTTCTTTATTTATTTATTTGCTTATTTATTTATTTATTTATTTATTCCTCAGAGAAGGAACTAGCAATATCAACGTTAACAACAACATCATTTCTTTTTCGTATTTTGTTTTGAAATCATTTATTCCAGATTAAATCAAAATTTAATTTTAATATTAATTCTATTTATTTAACTAAAATATTACTATACAGTATTAAAGATTAATCATTGTAATTGAAGTGCTAAATATAAAATTAAAGTAGAAAACAAATCAAAGAGCTAAAAGAAGTATAAACTAATTGAATAAAACTTGTCTTGCTACAGAAAATTTCACTTATTAAACACGTTTTATTTTTGAAATTCATCTTACACAAAGGTTTTAAAATTTAATTGAAAAAAAGTCAGATCTCAAATCAAGATCTTGTTAGGGACAAAGTACTTGTTAATAAGAATAATAAAAGATCAATAAATGGTCCCAGTTTACCTAACCTCAGTAATAATAAATATTACACAGAATTAAACAACCAACCATCCATCATCTCATGACCGATGACGTCACGATCGTAGGTAACCAATCAGATGCAAGAACATCATAATGTTACGTCACGACCAGAATCTATGATATATATATATAAAAATAATCATAATTCTAATATTGTGATTCTACGACTCAATTTATTAAAATATTTTTTGAAGCAATATAAATATCTTATATACTACCACAAAATGTGATCTGTATAACAACAGTTTATTTTCATATAGTTTTCTACGTATATTTAAGATATATTATTCTATGTATATTATTAGTATATACTATACTATATATTATATATATCTATATTATACATACATACATCAGATATTATATAATTATACCCCAAAACCATATAGTATATATATAATATATACTCATATATAACTATATATTATATTACTATAAATAATATATTATATTATACTACACTATAACTATATATATTTATATTCGAATTTCTTTCTACCACATCTGAACGGTACTTTTCCAGATCTCGGTGATTGAGGGAATGTGGGTGAAAACTAACATGACCAACATATAGCTTAAACTATACGTACTATATTACTACTGTATATCACCTACTATTATCTAATATATATATAAACTTATATTACCACTATTAATATAATCTATATAACCATACATTATAAATAGTATATATATTACTGTATATTATATAACCTACTTTCTAAGTATATCATATCATATTAGATATAGGCTATCTTACGCAGAACTAACTCTTCTGTTTAATGACACATATTCTGACACTAATTGTATGCGTGAATTCAAATAAATTATGTAAATACATTACAATATAGTAAAAATCCTAACCTAACCTTAACCATAACCTAAACCTAACCTATAACCTAGAACCTAACCTAAGTCTTAAACCTAACCTACCTAAGCCTAACATAACCTAACAATTATCAGACATTCTCTAACCTAAACTAACCTAACCCCTAAAGATAAAATAATCCTAACCTAACCTAACCTACACCCTAACTAACCTGAACCTAACCGTAACCTCCCTAACCTACCTATAACCTTAATACCTATAAACCTAACCCTTAAATATATCCTAACCTTATATTATAACGGGCAACCGTTCTTATGAATGTCCATATTATATATATATATACTATATATATAAATATAATATATATATTATATATATTAATATATATTAAGATATATTATAATTAATATATATATATAGAATTAATATTAATATATATATATATATATAATATTAATAAATATATATACTTTACTTAGTGACAACGTCTATTTACCCAAATTACTTATATTACCCTATGAGATATTATCTACTCACTCTATAAAATGGTCCGATCAAAAACTTATTAGAGCTATCTATTAACTCTGTCGATATTCATAATAGAACACATGAGATGATCCAATATGTAATATTACATTTTATCTAATCTCATTCTCGTAATTTTATTTCTCTATCTAATAATATACTTTGATTCAACATGCATTACATTTTTCTGTACGAATGAACTCCCACAACGAAGAATATTACAATCATTCAAGATTGAAAGAATATATATGTTTAAAGTGCTATTTTATAATGCGTAGAGTCGAAAGTTCACAGTAGTCAATTGGATTAAGTGAAATAATTACTGGTTATACTCTATCTCTATAATCCACAACTCTTTCACCACTGTGTCCCGTCCATAAATTACTCTGTTTTCCTATACTTTTTCAAACAGAACACTACTCTATCTTAGATGAGTCTTGAGCTATATATCAATTATTATATATATATATATATAATTAATATTATTAATATATTATAATATATATACAATATATTATATATAATATATATTATATATATATATTATATATATATATATATATATATATATATAATATATAATATATATATAAATATATATATTAATATATATATATTATAATATATATATATATATATATATATATATATATATATATATATATATATATATATATATATATATTAATATATATATATATTAATATATATATATATATATATATATATATATATATATATATTATATATATATAATTAAATATATATATATAATATAATATTATATATATATATATACTAATTTATATATAATTATGATAATATATAATAATTGATATATTATTAATATATATATAATATAGTATTATATATATAATATATATTATATATATATATATATATATATAGTAATATATATATATATATATATATATATTATTAAATTATATTAATATATATATAATATATAATATATATATTAATATTATATATATATATATATTTATATATTATATATATATATATATACTATATATATATATTATATATTTATATATATACATAAATTATAATATATAATAATATATATATATATATATATATATTTATATTATATAATACATACTTTATGATTTTTTATTTAATATAACGTTTTATATAATATATAGTTATTATTAAAATAGTATATATATATATATTATTGTATTATAATATTATATATAATTATATGTATTAAACTTTAATATATTTAAGGGTAAAAAAAGAAACTAAATATGTAAATTTTTAAAATAATTTATTTTTTTAGTTGCGTCAGCAAGCTGTTGCACACTTTAATATAGAGTATACCACCTCGTTAATGTATGATAAGTTAAGTACCTTACACTCATTCATTTATTTCCAGTTTCTTGCATTCCTAACCACTGAAAGCATAATCTCTCTTATCTTCATTCATTCTCTCTCTCTCTCTCTTCTACTCTTCATCTTCTACTCTACTCTCTCTACTCTCTCTCTCTCTTCTCTCTCTCCTTCTCTCTCTCTCTCCTCTCCTCTCTTCTCATCCTTTTAATCTTGGGAGTTTTAATTTTTTATTTTTATTTTATAAATAGAACTTTCTCACTTATCTTTAATGCTTTTTTTTTATTTCAGTAGCTTAAGAATAGAAACCTTTATTATTTATATATTCTTTCTAATTTCTTACTTCGGTATATTTTTATTGGATAGGTATAACCTTTGTGAGGTATATTGTGGAAAGACCAAGAGATTCTGTTTTTGTCTTTTACACACACTTGAAACCTACTAATTAAAGATACTCGTCTATCTACGTGCGTACTCTCTTTCTTCTCTCTCTCTATCTCTACAACTCTCTCTCTCTTCGTGCGTACTCTACTTCCTCTCTTGGTCTTACATCGTGCGATCTTCGTCTCTATCATATCTCTCATCTTCTCATCTGCTCTCTCCTCTCTCTCTCTCTCTCTCATCATAATCTATATCTCTTATTCTCAATCTCTTCTTCTTCTTCTTCTCCTTCCTTCTCCTCTTTCTCTCTTATCTCTCTCATACATCTCTACATTAACAGATCATCCCAAATGTCTCTGTGAGCATCATGATATAACTCCCCAAACTATCTTCAGTCACTAAATTAATTATAAAATAAATATATACTAGTTATAATTAAATATAACCAAAGAGTAATTATATCTTAATTTTAATTATCTATTTTTTATACTATATTTATATATATATGTCTATTAGTTATGTATTCAATATATATTTTATTTCTCATTTATTTTATTATTTTTTTCTAATATTACTTTAAATTTTTTCCATAAATCGCTTACTATAATAAATAGTGTTATGACTATTACGTTACTAAAAAAGATTTTCTTATGTATGTATATATCTTAGAGAATTTGTGTAATATTAAGAATCAGCGATTATAAAAAAAGTGGGTGTGCGCGAGATGTGTGCGCGTGCGATGTGAGGTATTAAACTGGGCTGCGGAGGATGTAAATCTTTTTTTCTGCCTTCGAATCCGACTCCACGAGCTTTAGATTAATTTCTTCTGTAAAATGCTCCAAATTTTTCGGAACTAACCATCGTAGCGCCAAAAACTTGTACTTACAGGCTCCGGCTCCTAGGTGCCTCCTGACTCTCTCGCGACTACACTCTCCCAACTCAGCTCGCTACGCGGGTGATAATTTACACACAATACAACACCAAAATTTTCGACTCATGCTCCTGCTTCAGTTAAAAAAATTTCGACTCCAGGTCCGGGTGCGGGTCCGAGTTTGGGTCTGGCTGCGGCTCCTGCTTCGGCTTCGGCTTCGGCTTGACCCCAAAAATAAAATTTTTTGGCTTCGGCTCCACCAGCAAAATATTTCGACTCCGGCCCCACCCATAAAGTGCTTCGACTCAGATTCCACCACCAAAAAAATTTGGGCTCCAACTCTGACTCCACCCACAAGATATTACTTTGACTGCTTGATTTCACACCTCCCTGCCCCCCTAAAACAAATCTTAGACTCCAACGTGTCCCCCTGATCTACCATCCGCTCACAAAATAAAATTTTCCGCCTGCTCAGTTGCTACCCTGACGCGATACTTAACTGAAATTGACTATTCTGTATTAAATAACTATTCGATTCATTATTGTGATATAAGTAATATAAAGAATAAATATAACAAAAAAAAGATTATATACAAAATAAATATATATATACAGAGGTAAAATGAAAAAATAATCAATAAAGGAATTACAAAAAAATCCTATCCTTATTATAATCAATATTTTAAATATAACAAATGATTTACCATTATAAACATAGACAGGTGTACAAGTAATTATCTATCTATCTATTTTTCATTTTAGCATTTATAATTAACTTGTTCATTATTTTTTAATATATTATATTAATATACTAATTAATTATATTAAATATATTATATTCAAAATTAAATATGATGATGTGAGCGAGAGTCACAATGTATTAAATTGATTTATATAATGGCCTTTATATATATATATAAGTTATCACAAATACCTCCCATGTAAGCAATAATCACGCATAATAATATTAAATGAATATTATTATGTAAATTAGAGTAATTTGCATTAAATCTACTATATCTACATCATAATTCTTTTGAGAATTTAATAACTTTAAGTTCATAAAACTGAAAGTTATCTTCAATGAATCCAATGATTAATATATATATATTTAGGAAACTTTTTGTTGGAAAGTAGCCGGCAAACTATTCATTAGCTTAAAGTGCTTATTTAAACAAAGTATTTTTATTTCTTTTCGTAAAAAGAACGGACATTATTTAATGCAAGCTTCTTCTGAATCTCTTAAGATCTGATTCCGGTGATGGAAGTGTTGAAAAATAGCATTACCTTCTTTAGGACAAATGCTGTGCGTTCCATGTAAGTATTTGTTTGCCATAATATTTTACGTACGACATTCCAAGTCCCCTAGTCTTAGTATCGTATGACTTTTTAAATATGTAAATGAGTTTACTCATTTTATCATTATATTTACGTATATAATTGTCGTGATTTAAATTAAAATAAATGAATTTTCTAAAAAAAAATGAAGAATTAGGAACGTCAAAAATTTAACTTTCTTTCGGTCCTTCTAATACTAACTCTCTTGAAAATGTATAGAATTTGCAAATGTGAGACTTAAACCTAATCTCAACGTGTAACGTTTAGGAATAAAACTTAACCTAACACTAGTCTTAATGTACCTAACTAACCCAAAATATCGATTATCACAATTAAGCGACACCCTAACCTTACGCTGTGACATTCACTTTTGCGACATTAGATAAAAATGTGACCGATATATCTTAAATTATCTGAGTAAATTTGTTCTCTTTCGACAAACTTTTAATTAAAGTTAAATATTTTGAAACTGGCTTAATAAATAATAAAATATTAATTCAAATTACCGGAATTGTAGAATGATCCCGTTACATCGCCATCATTTATTACAACAATTCATAATACAATCGATCATTTGTCAGAAAGACTTTTAGACTATCTAACGGAATGTCTGATATTCTTTATTCTTGCTAGTAATGTAAAACAGCTTCACCAAAAACCAATGAAAGAGGACCTATACCCATGAGAGAATGCTAGACTGTTTCAGTCAATCGAATCGAATCGAATGTTCTAATCATTAACTTAAATAATTAAAATCCTAGTTTGTCCGAACTTTACGTGTCTTAAAGTATCTAAAGGTGCGTGAATTTGTAAAGATTCTTCTTTCATAAACTGATAGATTTTTTTTATTGCTGAATCAGTATTTCAGTATTGAGACCTGTGCATAAACATTTAGTCGCAAGTCACAATATTTACAGAAATCGTTTTTAAGAGTGTGTTTTATATTCGTCTTATCAGCTGAATTATAGAAAGAACTTGTTTTTTTTTATGTTATGATTTTTTTATAAATGATACACGAAAATGTGACTTGAATCAAATAGATCGATCATAAGATCGATAGATCATGGGACTGGTAGGGTAACGATGATGGAGAGTAAGGGTGGATGCGGTATTACTGATTTTACTGTCTTTTGCGGCGCGGTAAGCTGTAAAAAAACACAAACATTTTACGTTATATAAAAAAAATAAAAAAGAAATAAAAATTATTTTAGTAAAAACAAAAAGTTTTAACCGAAATAAAATTTAAATTAAAAGTTTTTAGTAAAAAACAAAAAGTTTTATACCGAAATAAAATTAAAAACATTTTAAAAGTTTTTTAAGTAAAAACAAAAAGTTTTTTTAAACACAAATAAAATTTAAAAAATTTGAAAACGTTTTGAGAGTAAAAAAAAAAACCAAAAAGTTTTAAAGAAATAAAATTAAAAAATAAAAAAAATTGTTTTTTTTTAGATGTTGGTTATTTTTTTTAATAAAACCCAAAAACCATTTTCACAAAAACATAAAATGTTTTTTAAATAAATTTGTATGTTTTTGACCATTATAGACAAGAATCAATGTTAATATTATAATGTTTCGAAACGCCCCGAAACCACACAAAGAACAAAGGTGTTGCGCGTAATGTTTCGAAACGGACACCACACCAAACGAAAGAATCATAGGTATTGCCCGTAATGTTGCGAAAAGTGGACGAAAGGGAAGGTCGTTGAACAATTCTCGACTTGTATCTGTCAGATAACTCTAGTGAAACAGGGGAACCACATCAGCTCGAAGTTCGTTCGTAGCAAATGTAGTTAGAGGTTAACTTTAGGTTGTTTAAGTGTATGTGAACTTTGTTAATGTTAGCCTTTTATCGGACATTTAAAGGTATATGTAGGTTTGTCCATGTTGAGTTATAGTTCTTAGTTCAGGTTATATATGTTAGCTTTATTGATGTGAAAAACTTGTTACGTCAGAATATATTGGCGAGTATGATAATTAGGATAATTATGGTAACTTATTGTTTAAATGTTACTATGTTAATGTAAAAATAACGTTGATATGTTTAGAGATATGTTTGAAAAAAGTGTTGATAGGTTACGTTCTGATGCAATGTTAGTTAAATTACTGTTGTTAAGTATGAAACTTTTATGAAAGTATGAAAGTTTTGTGTTTGAAGAGTGTTAGTTTTGGGAGGTTTACATTATATTCTTAGTTCAGTTATATTTGGGAGCTTTATTGATGTGAAAACTTATGTTACGATCGGCATATATTAGTTTAGTCAGGTGATAAATAGTTTAGTTATGATAAGATTTGTTAATGTTACTTATGTTAATGTAAAATAACAGTATTATATTAGATACATTGTTTGAAGAAGCTGTGAATATGTACTCTAAGAGCCACTAGTACTTCCTGTTGCCAGTATGGTATTTGTTTAGGTTTGATGATACATTGATAATTTCATGCTTCGGGAGCTTTATTGATGTGGAAAACTTTGTTATTTACCGTTTTACTGTTTTGTTATAAACTTAAAAAGTGTAAATTTTTTTTACGTATAAACATAAATAAATAAAAATCGTTTAGTAAAAACAAAAAAGTTTTTAAAGAAATCAAGTTAAAAATTAAAAGTTTTTGTTAAAAAAAAAAAAAACCAAAACTAAAAGTTTTTAAAGAAATAAAGAATTAAAAAAATATATTAAAAAAAGTTTTTAAAACAAAAAAGGTTTAAAGGAAATAAAGTTTAAAAATAAATAAAAGTTTTTTAAAAACAAAAAAAGAAAAAAAGATGTGAAGGGCCAACGTTCTATATGTTTTCTAGTTACTTACTGTGTTAAGTATTGAACTTTGTTAATATCGACGCTGTTTTATTTCGTGGTCTAAGGTAATGTTGGATTTGAATTTATAGTACATTATAGTTCTTACATCAGGTTATGTTATGTTAGCTTATTGATGTGAAAACTTTCTTGTCAGCATATATTCGAGTGTTAGTATAAAAAAAGAACAGATTTTATGCTATGTTTATCAAAATGATTACTCGAAATATGAACAGGATTAACAGATTCAATCGTTCGCATTACCGCCAATAGATCAGTTGGTTAGATTTTACTGGTTCACTATTTACTGTTTTAGGTATGTTTAAAAACAAATGTTTACCCGTTATAAACTTTGAAAAGTGTAAATTTTAGTTAAAAACAAAAAAGTTTAAGAAATAGATTAAAAATAAAAGTTTTTCTTAAAAAAACAAAAGTTTTAAAGAAATAAAATTAAAAATAAAAGCAAAAGTTTTTTAATAAAAAAAAACAAAAATCTTTTAAAGAAATGAAATTTAAAAATAAAGAAAAGTTTTTAAAAGGATAAAAGTTTTTGGAGGGATGTTAATCTTCTATAATTGTTTTTAAAATCAAGAAAGTTTTGAAAGAAAGAAATTAAAAATAAAATAAAAGCAAATACATCATGTATGACTGATTTGTTTAAGATGAATATTACCCAGTCAGGCTTCGACTGTCTTCTGTAGGCTTGTTTAGTACTTTACTGTTGTTAAGTATGAAAACTTTTTTAATATTAGCACAGTTTATTCTTGCTTAAGCTGTGGTTAATCGTTAGGATCAAAGTGGTGTTAATCCAAATCTCCGGTATGATGATGGTTTTATGATTCTTGGGGTTGAAGAACTATGATATGATTAAGCTTTTAAGCCAAAAAACTTTTGGTTACTGTGTTGTTTTATTTTACTTTTTTAAGTTGCATTTCTTTTTTAAAACTTTTGGCTATAGTTATTTCGAATTTTGAAAACTTTATTCACAGTGTTTCTGTTTTTAAGTTTTTATAATTTTTAACTGTTTTATGTTATATTACGTACCTTTTATTTGTTGTTTAATTCATTTCTTTATAACTTATTGTTTTATCTCCAAAACAGTAGTATTATCTCAATGTGATGTATTATCCAAAATCGCTTCTCTGTTTTTTCTAATAAAGTGAGTTGCCTCGATTAATTTTTATTATCTCATTACTTAAAGCAAAAAGTTTGTTTTTTCCTAAAGCAGTAATTCATCGTTAAACACCTTTTCATGTTACTGTGTTAGTGTAAGATAAACGTTAATAGGTTACGTTTTATTGAGCATGCACAGCGTAAGTATAGTTACTATTATCTAACTTGTTTGTTTAAGTATGGAATCTTATTGTCTAAAGTGATCCCCGATTCAATATATAGCTGATATGAATAGAATCAATGTGTTGAGAACTATGGTGTTAAATCAAACCAACCCTTATACATCTTAAATATTGGTTACATCAGTTTGATTATGATATTGTTAGCTCATTATGATGTGTAGGTACAATGCGTTTTTTAACCTCCCTTGTGCATCATCTCCGTATTATGTATTCCGATTTGGGTGCGAGATTAAGATGGAAAACCTAAAACCATGATATGGATAGAAAATTATTTTTGCTACTTTATGTTACTATGTTCGTGCAAAAATAATAATGATATGTTAGATAATTATGCGTTAACCTCTACAAAGAGAGAGTATTAACGGACATAGGCAAAGTTGTTTACAGTTCAATTGTGTATAGCAAAATGCTAACTTAAATATAAACTATATCACCTGTAGTATAGGAAAACTTGTTAATGTTTGGGACTACTGGATATACTGGATAATTTTGTTAAATTTACTATTGATTAACTGATCAAAAATCCACAATATCAAGTGAACCTTATGACAATCGATTATAAAAAAGAGAGTACGATAAGTCAGATTAACGTCTGCAACTCAAATGTTGAGTTAACTATACAGTTGTTAAGTTATTGAAAGCTAACATTAATGTTATCGTTTAATTATACATTTGAGAAGCGAGAGTTAACAAGGATGTATAGGTTTGGAAGCGTAAATGTTCCAGTACAAAATTTCGTTAGTTACAGGTAAACTATTGCCGCTTTAATTCTATCATGAACTTGGTGTCATATAAACTTTGTTACGCGTGTTCATATTAAAATCACTTATTATATCATGATTTAGTTAAATCTATTTAGACAAGTTATTTCTCATTGAATAAAAAATATTTTGTGTTTTAAATATTACAATAAGTTCTAATTGAGATAAAGCTAATAATTCTTCTCACATTGATGTCTTTTAAGAGAAAAAGGCTATTTTATAGATTCGTCTGTCTACTCATAGTGTAGTTTTTTCTTTTTTTGTTATAGAGATATAGAGATATCATTATAATAATCAGCAATATTTCATTATATCATCTCATTGTTCTTTAGAAACTTTTTGTTTTTACTAAAAATTTTATTATTTTTGTTTATGATTTTTATACAAGTGTTTAACAGTAATATATATAGAGAGATTAAATTTTATTCACTCTATAGCTTGTTATATAATATATCCAGCGTAAACTAATAGAACGAGTATGAAAGGGAGCAGTAAAGATTGAACGATAGGTTATGTATTTCACTTATATCTGCTATACAATAAGAGAGTCTTAACCTGATAGCTAGAGGTAATGTGTAATAAAAACCGAAATTATTAACTCTAATTCAAATCTAACAAACATACCATACTTTACAATAACATTAAAGAAAAGAGCTATAAAAAAATCGTTTGACGCTTAAACAAAGACTGCTCTGTTAAACAGCCATAATTTAACACACAACAATAAATTAAACTAGTTTCATTATGTTATCGTATATATCACGTCTAAAATAATATGCAATCATGGTTATTTTACGATCACTAGATTCATAATAGACTAGTGGAGCATAGCATATTATACGAAGAAGACGGTATGAGTACGACGGTAAAGGACGCTCAATAGACTCATAGGCTCCAGAGCTCGTAGAGTGCGATGAGTCTTGTGAATGTATATAAAACAATATAAAATTGCATTATTATCTATTATGCCAGAACTTATAATTGAAGAAAAAAATGTTTTTAATTTTTTTTTTTTAATTTTTAATATTTAAAATTTTTTTCTTATCTAAGACCACTAACATAAATCTTTATCATAATTATTGATATCTGCAAATTACTTTTATAATTATATTAATAAAAAAATTTTTTTAATTTCATAATATTTATAATTATGGTGTTTATGTCATTTTTTTATCTTTAAATATCTTTTAATTTATTTCTCTTTCAATTTATTATATTTTTCTTTATTTTCTATACTCTACTTACATGTATCGAGGATAACATCATAGATAAGATGTATTACCATAGTTTTATATCGACGATCGTGTTCGTACGCCAATATTCAGTTATTGGGACGGGTGAACCCCCTTTGGATTGTACGACTATTTAATCCCATATACGAATAATCACTGTATATATATCGATATAAACAGCACCTCACGTACGTTTATGACTTCGTCATAAACGTATTTACCATATATCTATCTTAGGCAAACTATGCAACGATATATTCTCCTGTTTATTCACACTGTCCTTATAGTACCAACCACAACTTTATAGTACGTCGGAATGCGATACGGTTATTAACTTGTTAACTCATATAATATGTAAGTATGGAAGCACACAGTAATATCGGATTTAGTTGATATAACCGTTTATCATCACAAGTTCACTAGTTAACCTTATATTCCAAGTAAATTTGATCGAGTACGTCCGGTCCACGAACATAATATGGATTCAAATCTGAGTCTCATTTTACTCCGCGTAACATCGACAAGAGTTTTTTATCAACAATTCCTAAAGATACAAACCTAAAAAAGGCTAATAAGTATCAACGTTTCGTTAATTCTCATATTATGTCAAAATCTTCCAGAATTACTGGGATGAGGAAATACCACTGTATACCTCGAGCGAGATGACACACCCACAACTCATTACTATTACATCATCCCTGATCGGTCAATCTAAGAATAACAAGTGCCTCTGAAACTATTTAATACAGTATTATGCATCCATTAATTCCACACACATGTCTCAAAGTTAACTAATCTTAGATTCTTATGTGACAGAGGGCTGGTCACAACTCCGACGGATATTATGCTAGAAATGCGCGTGTCTAACTTCTGATTTCAATGACGAGTATTATACTCGAATTACAAACAGAGTCTAAAAGGAGGAAGTATATCGAGTCCACTGAAAACATAATCTATCTTCCTCGACTTTGTTTGTCGCCGCACAACTTAGTGTGTGAATCACGCGACACCCTAAACCTATGATTCTTATTGATCCTCTCGGTCTTATAAGCGCATCATACGTGTCATTTAATCTCCACGAACCACAGACTATATAACCTGCAACACCTTTGATTATAAATCTCAAACAATGGGGTTAGTTGATCTGATTTGTTATTACTCTGGCCATTCGCAGAGACACTCCCAGCATCAAAGCTATGACATTATCGCGCATCAATAATCTCCTCCATATGATCCTATACACTACTGTCCTCAAAGAAAACTATCAACAATCACAGAAATCCTACACTTAAATTTTACAGCAACTTATAAATCACGTTACTAATATTTTTTGTTATTATGCTAATGTCTTTGTGCCGTCCTCTCACTCAACACAGCGTGCGTAAACACACTTTGATTATTTCAATACTTACGTTTCTTTAAAACTTATTATCTGATTGATGTTTACTTACTCTCTCCCAAAAATCTAACTATTCTCACTTCTCTATAATATTTATTCACGATTATCTCTTAGATCTACAAAACTTCTTTGATGATAGATATATGTCGGAAGCTTATGATCTACACAACTGTTCTCAATTTTTTAATGTTGTTATGTCGGCTCTGCACACCGTGTGTCTCTAGTGCATGTTGTCACATACGAACTCTTCCGTGAAGTACTCTTGACTCAAAGCCGTCTATATATATGTTAAAGTATTACAACTACACAGAATTGATTTGCCCCTTCGGGGATCCACTTCTTTTCGACAAAAACTAAAATATGAATAATTATATTTGTGTTAATATATCTTGTTTATGTGTTGTGGTGTGCCGCGCGCGCTCTCACAGCGTCTCTACTCAGAGCACGAGTATTACCTACGCTGGTTTTCGTATTGAACTTATAAGCAGTTACGCTCAATAACAAATCATCGCTGGAAAGCCAAAAGAGGTATAAAAACGGAGTTGACAGATTAAGCCAAGAGCGCACGCTTCTCACGCGCGCCAGCATTCTCCCCCCATGTGCAGGGGTTAACCTACGGTCACCAAACTCGCGGAGGATCAGTTTACACCCACAAATGACCACTATGATCTATCGATATACCTACTAGTTTTGAAAGCAATGCCTCTATACCCTTCTCTAGACTTGCAAAAAAAGTTCAAGCGAGGTTTCTGGACAGCGTCTGAGTGTTTATACCTATTTTACGTGATAATAGAACTATATACATAAAATAAACAGTAATATTTTCTTTATATATTATATACACATATATATACTGTAATCAACGAATATATTGAAGCTAATATACATCAATAACAAAGTATTATCCCTTATAATAAAAAAACTAAAACATATACTATTCATACTAGTACTATAGAATATATTAATATAATGTATAATACTATAAGACTAAATAACTAATTAATTAAACTCTAACATATATACTTATAAACTATATGATAAAAAAGCTAATGAAACATAAACAGCAAATTTTATTTTAAGATGTTGTAAGTGAAGTAACAGGTAAGAAGTTAAAATCTTTGAAAGAGAAAACTGATCTAACTCATTAATTATAGCATTATTATAAAATGTTAAATCTTTCAAAATGATCACAAATAATTAATGAAAGGAATAAAAATACTTTCCCTATTTATTTGGAATATTTAACTAAATAAAAAAACAATTTTAGGAGGAAAAATAAGTATCATGACCTCTAGATCATAAACGAATATAAGGCGAACGTAAAAGCTTTTCAGATTGCTTTATTACCAGACTTATATATAGCTCATACATACTAAGAACATAATGTAAAACGACATCATTCATTACATACCTTAAAGGATGCACTAACTGCATGGTTAAACATATATATATAACTATATGAAAAGTATTAATTCATCACTAATTTTTTTTATATATAACATCAAAAGCCAAAATATATTACTATATATGTATACAATTGGATATTTAAAGTTCATTTACACTATACTCATAGCTCAATAATTACTTGAAAATATATTGTTAGTTAATCTGATAAAGATATTAACGTATATATTTTTATTTACAATGTTAATATTTTAACATTTAACTATAAATATATCAAAACCTTGTCTAATTATCAATGATCAAGATTACCAAGCGTATATATATATATCTGGAAATTTATTACTACATGCTAACGTATAATCTTAATTTTGCATTTTATATATTTTTATACAAATATAGTGCTTGTACAATATAAATACTTACACTGTGCTATATATTATATAACCTATTATTACCTATAATAATCATTAATATCACCCAAACAAAATAATTTAGCAAACATACCATAAAAGTTCCTTATCCAAACGTATAGTGCTTGTAGCATAACATAAAATATAGATAATCAATAATTATAAGTTTTATTATATATTATATACCAATACACTAAGCTTAAATTAACAGCGATTTCGAATATAATAATAATGTATATTTCATGTAGATAAGACTTATAATAGTATTACCATGCTATGTTAAGTAGTATAATACAAGTAAATCAATATATTATACCTAAGCATAGCCACATATTTCCTATTACCACTATCCTTAAGTGAAGTTTTTCTCCCCTTTGCCTGAACGCTTCATTTAGCCTGATTATTTGCATTTATCAATTAGCATTTCTATGCTTTTCGTAATAAAACTAATACTAATACCATAGCGTTGAGGATCTATCGGATACATCTACAGAGTTCCTCAGCGTTCTTACAATCAAATATCAGAAAGTATCATTCCATATTATTCACGATAGCGAGTAATACACAGCTCGCACTAAATAGACGCTCGGAATACCAACGAGTTCTCTGTTGCCAATGTAAAAAACTTATAACTCGACAACCAATATCGAAATTGATCTAATAGACTGATAAATAGTTTTGAAAAACTTATATCACAATTAAATAATCACATTATAAAGCTATAAAGAACTTATTAAAATTAATTACTGACGAAAAAACATATCAGTAATATATATTAATGATGTCATTAATAATTCAGAGAAATTTCTTAACCTAAATTAACAAATCCCAATACTTACTCATGATATTATAAATAATTCATTTAATATATCAAAGTTCCATACTAACAACAATAAAGTACCTAGCACAGCGTACAAAAACGTAACCCTATTCACAAACTTTTCAAGCATATCTCTCGAGCATATCAATATATTTACATTGACACTATTGATTTACGTCGCATTTCGAGTATCATTTCGGATAAACATAGCACAAAATGAGTTTTTATATTACTAACCATCGAATATATGCTAACATAACAAGGTTATCACAATATTTAAAGTTACCATAAGTTCAATTATCGTAATTATTATTAAATTATGATAATAAATAATGTCAATCTGATATACCTAATATTTAATCTATAACAAACATATCACTAAGATACACGAATACTGAGAGCAAATTAGTAGAATTTCCCCCAAGCAAACAAAATAAGGGATTGCATCGTTCAAAGTTGATTAACATAACACATGTTTTGCCTATCATACTACCTATTTATTAATCTTAGCGTCTAGTTCTAATATTATTTTACGTTTGTGATTTCTAATTTTCCCAATAAAATAAATCCAGATTGAAAAATCGCATTTTTACATACTTTTACAAAACTGTTCAAAGTGTGTAACCTCTATATATTATCCAATCATCTTGAAATTTGGTAAAGTTCATTCAATATATATACAATGTTAATTTATTTAACATTATTAACTAATCGTAATTAATTTATAACAAAAATGTAGCTATTAACTCAATATCTAATCAGCATTAAACTACAACGAATATTAATGCGAATCGTAGCGTATAAATTTATTTACTAATCAAACTTCGAATATTGTAACATATAATAAAAATTCAAATTCTATAACCTTCGTCTTATAAATATATTCAATTAATCATACCCAACGATATAATTGCTAAAAGAACAACAATAAGTTATTTAAAACCATATAAATAATATATAGCGTATAAAAAAGTGTCTAACTCGATAATCGAGCATTATATATATATAATATATATAACATCATCGATTATGATACTAAGTATAAATAAAACGTAGACATTAGAAAAAGAAAAATTCTCGAGCAAACCTAAAGAACCATTATACACTAAGCAAAATATCTTTAACTAGAGGCTCACGTTTATCTAACACAATATTTAATATTATCTATCAGTTATATTATAAACTAATAGTAAATTATATATCTTACAAAACTTACATTATACTAATATTTCTTCTATAACAAAATACAAATAATTGTTTAAGTCACAGTAATATATTAATCATATATTAATTAACGTACCCAAACTTCTCGAAATAACTTCATTAATAACATCGCTAAAAATTAATATCATATTCCCCAACGAATAATTGCATAAATAACAAACAACAGTTTTATCCAAAACACAACATAAAAATATATAGTATCATTTATATTACTACTCTATGAATATTATTAATGAAGACATTAGACTCAACAAATTTTAGCATCAATAAAAGTATTAATCATATCTAAAATTCAGGCAACTAAGATTAATAATTATAATGGTAATTAATCGACAAATGCAAACCTAACACACCTGGCGTATGAATATCAGCTAACATCCTGAAAAATATCCCTACTTATCAAAGGTAAAGTAGCTAAACATGGTCATACATACTATCGATATATGTTCCATACACTTATTTATCTAAGCGTACTATATATAATCTAATAGCAAATCAAAGAGTTAATAATACCGTAGCATCTATAACATATAAAATCACTGATACTTAACAAATGTAGTAATAACCAATTCTACAAAGTAATAATCTCACTATCTTGATAACTTATAATT